>CAMXCT020005334.1:815000-852500 GCA_947184155.2 Cladocopium goreaui | reverse complement strand
TCTGTAACGACGACAACAACAACAACAACAGCAGCAACAACAACAACAACAACAACAACAACAACAACCACAACCACAACCACAACCACAACAACAACAACAACAACAACAACAACAACAACAACAACAACAACAACAACAACAACAACAACAACAACAACAACAACAACAACAACACACCAACACACCAACACACCAACACACCAACACGCCAACACGCCAACACGCCAACACGCCAACACGCCAACACACCAACACACCAACACACCAACACACCAACACACCAACACACCAACCCTAACGCTAACGCTAACACTAACACCACCACCACCACCACCACCACCACCACCAGCAGCAGCAGCAGCAGCAGCAACAAGAACAAGAACAAGAACAAGAACAAGAACAAGAACAACAAAAACCAACAACCGACACCCAACACCCAATACCCAACAACCAACACCCAACACCCAACACCCAACACGCATCAACCATCAACCATCAACCAACACCGAACACCGAACACCGAACAACGAACAACGAACAACGAACAACCAACACCCAACACCCAACACCCATCAACGAACAACGAACAACGAACAACGAACAACGAACAACGAACAACGAACAACGAACAACGAACAACGAACAACGACACCCACCACCCACCACCCACCACCACCACCACCAACCACCACCACCACCAACAACAACAACAACAGCAACAGCAACAGCAACAGCAACAGCAACAACAACAACAACAAACACAAACATTTGCATACCGAGTTTAAGCTCGAACTAACCCCCAAGCTGCCTTGCACGTCAGCACGTGCCTTAGGAAGGGTGGAGACTACTTTGGTGAGAATGCGTTGTTGCGGGATGAACCGCGCACCGCCACCATCATCGCGTCCAGTAGGTTGCTGGCCTTTAGGACCCTTGGCCCAAGGCTATGTGACCATGAAAATATAACATGGGCTCCGGTTAGTTAATTGTTTGTTGATGGTTGAAATTTTTAGTAACTGATTAAATGGGGATTTTGTTGTCATCCTGTGGAAGCGGATGAACATGATAGAAAGTGTGACATGACATCAGGAAGAGCTGCCTGCCTGAACTGCCAGGCATATCTTCCGGAACCGGTGGTAAGGTTGGGTCAGCTGGTTGTTGGCAGCTTTGTCAAGTGCTGCCACTAAGGATAAGAAGAGACAAGTTCCAGGACTGGCTTGTGCTGGCTGGGTGGACCAGTCACTCCTACATTTGGCCTTGCAAGACATGTGTCACCACGGAATAGAGGGTTTGCCCAAAACACTTCACTCATTTGTAACTACCCGTTTCTGGCCGGGTTTCAATTTCAACTAGTTGGGTGGCATTCAAGAACATTGTCGCCCCTGCCTAAACTCACAGGGTTTTCCGAAGATCAATCACATCTCTGATGCAGCCCACTTCCCAGCGCAACTGCCATCAATCAGGTCGTAAATGTTGGGGAAAGTCATCCGCAGATTTAATCAAGGAATTAGTGGAGTTGCACCCAAGAAGTGATATGTGATTTGCTATTGCAAAGGGAACCCTAATTCAACCAACGGTGGGTTTATAAATCCAGTACCTCGCAGTTGTTGGATTCGGCCTTTTTCCACTCTTGGTTCCGCCAAAAAAACGTGAGGAGCTTGGCCTGAATGCCAAGTTGCAGTTTGCCAATCGCAAAGCCGTGGGCACCGGGATGAAGGTTATGGCCTCTTGTCGGACAGTTGGGGTTGGGTGCGGGAGAGAGGGAAGTGTTTTTGGTGCCCTGAAACTTCAACTCGCAAGGATTCAAACATGGGACATGGCTTCTCATGTTGGATCAGGTTGGACATGGCAACTTAACTTTGGCTTTCCATGTTATATTTTGGTGATATAAGCTTGCAGGTAGGTGCCCTCATTTATGAATCGATCTCCTCCATGGCAGGCCATTTTTCTCAAACACCCGTGGCGACAAGACAGAACATGCACCACCCAACACCCAAACCTGTCACTGGATGGCAAAACCATGGGTGTACGCTCACACCGGTCATAACGCTTTGTCAGTCAATGGGACAACTCGTGCTTCGCGTTCCGATATCCTTCCACTCGGGGGTTATCCTCAACAAAAAAAGGCCATGAATCAAAATTGAAGAAACCGACTCAGGTGAAAAGCAAACCACCAACGCCAAAAACTCCAGAAGATGTTGAGCTCATCTCATTAGCTCTACAAAAGAACCTTGAAAGCACTGGTGTGGGGTTGGGATCCGGTTTTTGAGGCCACTAGATACTGGCTTGCAAACATCTAAGTTTGTTTTAAATCACAAGTGGGTGGCAGGAAGTTACTTCATGGATCTTCATGGTGTACGAAACAGTTCTCCAGCACATCATCCTCTACAATTGTTTTTGGCACGACACATTTGCCAGTCGCGGTTGGTCGACTGCGGACTTTTCCACTGTTTCAAGTGGCAGGAATGAGAATTTGGCGACGATGACCACGCTGGATTCCTCACGGCTTCAATCTTTTATCGAAGTCATGTGGCTTGGCCGCCATGGGAAAGGCTTGGAGATCACGACTGGGTCACGCTGTTTCGGGTTTTGCTTTCTGTGGGTTGAATCGATGCAAGATGCAGCCATGGAAGATCCGGATATACTTAGTTGTAATAGTCTACAGTAATAATAATGTCAGCATTATATATATATATATAATCATATTTTTTTAAAAATATTATCCACATTTCATGCCATGTGATGTCATACTATCTGATTCATCATATGGGCATGGTCGCCCTGCTGTTCACACCAAAATGGCTGACGCATGGATGGATGTTTATCACCCCGAGAATGGTATCATGGGTTTTGACACAGCCTCATCTCAGATCACATACTACTACTACACACACACATACATATATACTGTATATATATATATAATACATTATGTGTACACACACACATATATATATATATGATGTATATATATATATATATTTATATATATATATATATATGATATATGTATATGGTGCATATATGCATAGATAAATATGTATATATATATATGTATACATATATATATATATATTTGAATATGTACATACCCCCCGGCAATCGAACATGGCAGTAGATTTTTTTTACCCATTTATTGTTGTTTTTCTTGCATTAAACCATCCATTTTGTGGTTGGAGATTTCCGAGCGGCCCGCCATGTTTGATGACACAGGAGGGTATGTAACCTACTTATATACCAACTTTAAATCTCATTAAATCCCATTGAAGCACTGGATGGGTATCATCGGTATCATGCACATTTCATATCATTTCATGGTTGATCTTCCCAGGTGGAAGGAGGAAGTGAAGGCAGGCGAGCGCATCATCTCCGAGGGTGACATGCAGGCGTGTTCCATTTTGCATTTTTTTGTGGCGGCTTTTGAGCCCCAAAAAGTGACCATCATGAAGATTTTGGAGGTATAAATCGAACTTTTTTTTCCAACATGGGGATTAATATGATATATATATATATAATTGGGGATTTAAAGGAAAATAAGAGGCTTGTGGTGGCTGATAATCCCCAAAGAACTGAGCAAAACGGGTTGATATCCTTGATGGTGGTTAAAAAGAAACAAGGCCGGCCGGACGGAACATGTGGGCGAGGTGATGAGTCGGGGCTTTGCAACATACTTGAGCCAATACCCCTGTTGATTGGTTACGGACAGTAATACGTTCCTCCATCCTTCCCCTATATAGTGACGGACAATCACTTAGAACGTATTTTGGAAAAAAAAATCTGAATATTACTGCTTTTTTTACGTTCTAAGCCTTGCACTTAGAACGTCGAAAACCATACACTTAGAACGTCCAAATATCAAGATTCATCACTTAGAACGTACCGGGGATTTAACACTTAGAACGTGTCTAGGTCACTGATGATAGTGGAAAGGCTTGTGAAATCATGTTGCCGCACTCAGCGAAGCCACTCAGGGACTCTGAAGGTTGGAGGGTTATGTTTACTGTGCATGGAAGGGAACCATCACAGTTGATTTGAAACGGTGGGTACCTCATCGATTTTCTCGAAGGTTTTGGATTGTAGAAGTATTTATATTATATACATTTATAATGTATGTATTTATATATATATATATATATACAAGTATATATACATATCATATGGTAATTGTTCATAATTATAGTGGCGGACAATCACTTAGCACGTTCTAAGTGTTGGTTTACGTTCTAAGTGATAAATGGGCCTAAGTGATATTTTGACGTTCTAAGTGATGAATTTTCCCTACGTTCTAAGTGATGAAATTTTGCTACGTTCTAAGTACGAAAAAAAAAAATGGAAAAAATTTTACGTTCTAAGTGATTGTCCGTCACTATAATATCAAATGCCCAGCATATGGCCCCAGCATGCACAGTTCCAATACTGAACCACAGGTTTTGGGGGTGGTATGTAATGTTCGGGGGAAGGGCTTTTCGAGGGTTAGTACTACCAGGTTCACTCGGGATACTTATACCGATACCCGTTACTTCTTAATCAACCAGTAACATGAGATTGGATGGGGTATTTTTCATCGCTCACTTGGACAACTTGTTCAGAACCATGGCAATGAACCAAGAATATTTGAGCACTCCAGTGGGCCCTCAGTGACAAGGGTTATTAACTGGTTCATTTGGTCCAAATTTGTCAAGCAGTTCTAGATAAGGCAGTATATTATAATTGGGATTCCCTGAAAGTAGGGTAGAGTCGGGTAGAGAGAAATCGAATGGTGTCGTCCTCATTTCCTCATGACATGACAATTTTTGGGGTATCCCTCATTTAGGCATACCCCTCCGATATATCCCAATATCGTAAAGTTTTGCTTACAAATCCTATTAGATATCCATATTCCATTACTATAAAAACATGGCGACTATTGTCATGATTGTAGGAATTGATAGCAGCTAGGCTTCTGAAACTCGTCCCCATTTTTTCAAGGTTCCCCCGGTTCCCCCTCCCATTTTATTCACGGCAGGCGGACTATTTCTACGTGGTCGCTGAAGGTCAGTTTGAGGTTACTGTGTCAGATGCCAGTAACGAGGAATCAGGCGTGGACCACTCGGAAGCCAAGGCTGAATTTCATCAGAGGACGGGGATGGAAACGGAGGCAGTTGGGCTTATGAATTAATGCCTATGAATGGTTATCAATGGCTAGTAATTCTTAGATATAAGTTGGGATAGATATAATGCTATGAGCGGGGGGTATATGCCAGTATATGCATATTACTGTATATATATATACATACTTGTAGAAATAAAGATTTGCTATCAACTGCCGGATTCCAGCAGTGCCCATACCTCGACAAGGATCACGTGTATTATTTGGAGGTTGGAGGTATTTGTTGCAATAACCCATGAAAATAGGCACGCAAGTTACTAGCCAAACAATCATTCCTAGTAGCTAGGGTGCTAGTCTACATCTACTATTCATATCTTTAGATCCACAACTGTTTATTGCATATGCATGTGTATACATATACAAACGCAATTACATTGACAAACGCGCACACACACACATATAAATAAATAAATGAATAAATAAACAAATGAAAAATAAGTATATAAGTAAATAAATAAATAAATAAGTAAATAAATAAATGTATAAATATAAATAAATAAATACACACACACATATATATATATATATCACACGCACACACACACAATATACATTTATGGAGATTATTCGGTTAGATTGGGTTAGGTTGAATTAGATTAGGCTAGGTTAGATAGAAGACACGCAGCCCCAATTTCTTTTCGCCAGGACCATCAGCCATGTGGCGCCTGGCGGTAGCTTTGGGGAGTTAGCCCTGCTGTACTTCGTGCCGCGTGCCGCCACCGTGACGGCCTCTACGGATGCAACGGTGTGGGTCATCGACCGGACTCAGTTCAAAAGTATTTTAATGAAGGCTGGGCACTGCCACACTTTCCAAACATCGGCATGCCAAACTTCATATACACAGTCGTCTAAAACCTAAAAGCATCTCTGGCAATTCAAACCTATTTAGTTCTTGCACAGTCATTTATGGTGATTCTCCACTGCCAATTTAGATTACCCTTGGAGGTGTGCAGGGCTGCAGCCCGTGGCACTTGGACGATTTATCTTCTGGTTACACACGCCCACACCAAAGATTCCAAGTGACCCCGACCCTGGGCACCGTGGTGCCACGCCAGGCTTCCGATTCAAAGATCAGAGCGTATGTGGCTCGTTGAGACTGCCTGGGTTGAAAACTGGGTCCCTGCTTGGGTCGTCGATTGTGATGATTTTGATTTCTTGCCATAAATTGGGAACCTACACCAACCAGCCATTTGTTTGCGTGGTAGCGATTGGCCCAGCATTCAGGGAACATACGCATGTTTTAGGCACTTTCACCTTATACATTCCTCCACGACGTGCTTGCAGAGAATCTCGCAGATATTCCTAGGATGAAACCGCCAAGGCAGCGATTGTACAATAGAGGGGAGTTTTTTTCTGAAACCAATTGATTTAGAACTGGTGGGGTACAAACAATCCATGAAGCAATCTTTGGTTTCCACCTGTGGTGAAATATTTAGACAAAGCTAGCCCTCTTCATCGGCAAAATTGCTGGAATTCTCAGCAGAAACTTCAAGGGGATAAACTCGCAGAAACTCCAAGTTATATTTCGGAAAAGAACAATCAATCCCCATCCAAGTTTGAGTGGAAATTCATTTAAAGTACGAAACATGTTACCAAACATGCCCCAAGGTGAAATCTTGTGAAGGAGTTGGGAAAAATTATCACCAGCTAGTCAGCTAGTCCTTCAACTTATGTCTGGTCCATATCCAGGTGAAATATTTGGACAAAGTTTCAATTTTAGATGCGCTGCTGGCCGAAGAAAAGAAGCAAGTGGCCAACGCATTGGTGGAGATGCACTTTGCCTCCGAAGATCGGATCATTCAGCAGGGCGAGCCCGGCAACATGTGCCATGGCCGGCTTGGTGGAGGTGGCAGGGTGACTTTTTGGGGGGAAAATTGTGGGATGGGGCACAGGAAGATTTTTGAATGCTGAGCTTTAAAGCACATCCATTTTATTGGCTGATTTGTGTATTTTGTGGGTACTTGACTCTTAAAAACCAGCTTTATCCTGCTGTTTGTATCAATAATGAGAGGGTCGACCTAGCCAAATGGCACTGGAGAAGTTGATGGGCATTTTGCAGTTTTCATCCGGCCTTGAGACCCGGAACAAGAACAGCCACAGAGGTGAGATCACCATTTCGCTTTAAGGTTCTACATCATGTATGAGGGTGATGTGGACATCGACAAGGATGGCGAAGTCGCACCTGAGCTGACACAGGGTGCTGTGGAGCCGGATCGGGGCCGCAAGCCAATCGATAGCGAATCAACCAAAAACACCAACAGCCAAACCCTTCACTCAACCCAAATCAGTTGCCAAATCATATCTGTTGGATGCTTGTTTCGTACGTTTTTTTTTCCGAGAAGCGGGGTGAGAAACTTCCAGGGTTCAGCCAGCAAGGTGGCCACCCTGTCTGCCAAGAGCAAGAGTGGCACGGTGCACTTCTTTGGAGAGACCCTCAGCTGCAGGGGCTTAGTGCAGGGCGATGGAA
Source organism: Cladocopium goreaui (assembly GCA_947184155.2). NCBI lineage: Eukaryota > Dinophyceae > Suessiales > Symbiodiniaceae > Cladocopium > Cladocopium goreaui. The sequence goes on along the minus strand of CAMXCT020005334.1, from coordinate 844,884 downwards.
TCTGGGTAAACCTTGATTGAATTTCATAGATGAGTTTTCAGCCATTTTCATGAGGGATCATGGCACCTACAACAGAAGCATATAACAAATTCGGAAGAGGGAGAGAGATAGAGAGATAGATGGATCGGATGAGATTTAGATTTAGATTTAGATTGAGATTTGATAGCTGGTGAGGCAGATGGATGATGGATACACCAGCTATAGATATGACATCTCCGACTCGGACAGAATCCGACATAGAAATTGAGGATGGCACTCCTGGAGAATGAGAATCGCACTGCCACCGTGACGGTGAAGTCACCGGATGCCCCTTGGGGGCTGGATGCGGGACGGATGGATTCAGAAAGTGGGCGAAAACACCTGTAAACGGATGGACATGGCTATTTCACCAGCACATATTTGAACAAATTCCATCCAAGTTTTGGAATGTTTGGAGGTGAAGTTGGATACCAATGCCGCCAATGCCTATACAGATGCCTTTTTTGATTGGTTTGAATCTGGGAACGTTTTCGGTCCGGCCTGCCATCCATACGCGCCACGAATGAACAATTCAATGGATGGATCAGAATGACCCGGGCCCCTACAAGAGCCCAGTTTTCAGCTTAAAACCAGGACAAGTTTTTGCACACGCAAACTGCCTAGAGGGTCCATCAAAACTGAGGTATATAGCCATATATAGCGCCTACATTTTTTTTTGGCTTTTGGGTGACCACTGAATAGATCCCTGGGTCCCACCTCGCGGAAGCCAAGGCCAAGTGTTTGGTCTTGGACCGGGAATCCTTCAATCTCCTGCTGGGCCCCTTGAAAGATATCATTGAAGCTGCCCGAGAGGGTAGACAAAGACCTGAGCGAGCTGCTCCGGAAGCTCAAGGCTGCGACTTGGCTGGTGTTGAAGGCGTCACCCCATGGATTCGTTTTCCTCTCTGTTCCAGACAACAACAGATGGATCCCAAATGACCCCAATGGAATCACATGGAATCAATCTCACGGTTCTCGACCAAGTCGACCAAGTCGACCAAGTCGACCAAGTCGACCAAGTCGACAAAAGTGGGTGTCTTCCCCAGGTCTAGCTGAGAACCGCACCAAGATCAAGCGCAGCGATCTGAAGCGCATCGGCTTACTGGGCTGTGGTGGCTTTGGAGCCGTGGAGCTATGGGAGCATTCCAAGACAGGCGGCGGGACGGTTAGCAGAACTCAAAGAATCTCAAAGACCCAACGTCGGGTTTTAGATGTTTTAGTAGCTGGGTAACTTATGGTAACTTAAATGCCCGAAATTTTTGGATGCATGCATTTCACATCATTTCACCATTCTTACCAAGCTGGCACTTGTGGCTTCATTGCCCATCGTTGAGGCACAGCCTCTTAGTGACTTCAGAGGTCGCTGTAAATGACAGATGCTCAAGATTGGGGCCAGGTCAGACCTTCGCGTTGAAGGCCATCAGCAAAGGATATATTGTCAAGACGGGGATGCAGGAGATGTCAACGGGTCCGGGTCATATGTTGCGATAGCTGGGATTCCCTCCTGTTGATCAGCAAACGATCAATTCGCAATGGGCTTCGTGTGCCCTCCCTGAAAAGCAGAAGGCCTACGTGGCAGTGTTTGGGTTGCTCCAGTGTGAACGTTCGCTCGGAACTGCTGATGTGACAGGAGAGTGTCATGAACGAAAAGTCCATTCTGGCAATGACCAATTCCCTATTCATTACCAGGCTGTGCCTTGACTGCAAGGACCAGGTTTGGACGATCAAATCCCCATCTTTATTTGCCTCCTTCCCGCTTGAGATCGTTGATCAAGAGGAGCTTGTAAGTCGAAGTTGTACCGCTCACACATGAGAAAGATATGAGCCATGGCCCAACCCCTGCATCATTGCCGTTTCATGGGTTTTTCAGCATCATTTCTGCGGGGGATCATGCCCTTTGGACGATCAAGCCCCCTGTCAATCCAGCAGGGTTTTGGCCATAGCTGAAAGGCCCATCTGAACTGCGCTGGTGGCCCGAGGTACGAGACTTACAACGGCACTCAAACGCTGTACTTCCTCCTCGAGCCCTGCCTTGGCGGTGAGTTGTACTCCACCTATGTGCGGAAGAGCATGTATGGTTCAGAGAAGCACTGTAGGCGGGGGCCGGGACCAGTTAAGACATGGCAATTATATTCTTCATATCTCTTCATAGAAGCTCCTGGGGGGAGGTTGTTGTGATGCTAAATCCACCTTGGTCTGGCTATTTTGGCAAATGCATAGGAATAGGGAATAGGGCCATGGCATCACCGGACAAGTGTGTTGAGGGAAGCAACAGCAAAGAATAAGGTTCAGAAGTAGTATCTCTGCTCAAATCTTTGAATGGCCATACATCCCCTCAATCTTTCTCGTTTTACCGTCGGAATCGCCAGGTTTTATTCAGCCGGTGTAATCTTGGCTTTCGAGCACATGCACCAGAGAAGGATCATCTACCGAGATCTCAAGCCAGAAAACTTGCTCCTGACAGAGGATGGGCAGCTGAAGGTAACAGATATGGGCCACTTGGTAAGGATGGGCGCTGGTAGGCTTGCCAGATTTGGGGCGGACCTCAGCGGGGTTGCAAGCCGTTCACGATAAGTGGATTGGTCATCTAGGTGGCTCAGGTGTAGCTAGGCCACTGCTTCGTGGGGATCCCAGGGATCCCTACCCACAATGTCCCACAATTATGAGAGCTGTGTTCGGATCAGGGAGCTATCAACGTTTACACGTGGAGTTGTGTCAGTCATATCCCAGTCGCCCCCAAAAGCCGATGATGGTGTATTCAACTGCCACTAGCGACAAAAATAGTAAATAGTATAATACTTTACTCAAGGTGTATTTCGTTGTATCTTCGTTGTATCTTCGTTGTTTTTTCGTTGTATTTTCGTGGTATTTCGAACTCTCCCAGTTTCTGGCTCGTTGAATTCCCATCGCCCCGACATCCTGGGCACCGAGGTCTTGCGAAGTTCGTCATCGGTAAGACCTACACCACCTGTGGGACGCCGGACTACTTTGCTCCAGCACCTTGGTAGACCTTGGTAGACCTTGGTAGACCTTGGATACCTTGGTGGGGTCGGACATCCAGGGGATGGATGATTTTTCTGATTAGGGGTGAGAATGGCAAGCTGGCAGGTCCATTATTTTATATTATTTTTGTTGTAGAAATTCTAGGAAACATTAGGAAACATAGATTTTAAATCTTTTTACCATCAAATTGGGGCGTTTCGTATTGAACTTTGCCAGGAAGTCATTGCATCTACTGGTCACACCAACGCAGTGGACTGGTGGACCCTGGGCATCTTAATCTTTGAGCTCATGGCCGGGCATCCACCCTTCGAATCAGCCTATCCGATGCAGATCTATGCCAAAGTGACCAAAGGAGCCTTGGAAATCTTGGAACATGAGTCAGGGACGGTCAGGGGTTTAAACCGCAATGGCAGATGGCTATGGCAATTTTGATGGGGAACATGATGATAGAATTTGATAGATTTGGAGGCAGCCCATTCGGACAAACCCATGAGTCTTGGAGGTTGCCTTGATGGGAATGTTAGTCCCTCCCAAAAAGCATCCTTCGGTGCAGGGATGGCATGAAAAGGTCCATTTGCCAATCCCTGGCGCCAAACAAATCAGGACATAGAAGGAACATGAAGAAACAATGATCCACATACCTGGTGATTTTCCTGCTCCTTTTGCCTTGAAATGCCATGGTTTCGGAAAAGAGCCCCGCATCAAGTCTATTTTCCTGATCATTTCATTCATTTCAGAGAGAGAGAGAGATGGTTGCAGGAAGAGAATCCCAGATCCGCATCATGCAATTTCCCTTGGTCCTCCGAACGGCTCTGCCTTGCTAAGGAATCGGGAAAGTGCCGTTTCCGTAGCTGAGCTGCCAGTAGGAAACCAGACATGGCATGTATGGCTAGCTTGCCAGATAGATGATCGATGTTGGTGCTGATCTACGTGTGTTTGTGCACGTCTCATGCTTGTAGATCTTGCATGTAAGTAGGTGCTTTTGCATACACATCCTCGTGGAAGTGGCAGAACTGCTTTTTCCCAACCGCTGGTAAATTCGAATCTGACCTGATGTATCCTGATGTGACATGAGACCGCATGACATAAGGTGGGACCACCAGGTGGGACCTAAAGAAACAAAGAGCCACAAGCACAACCTCCGAGGTCGGCCATCAAGGCGAACTGCCGCAGCTTGATTGAGAACCTCTTGAAGAACGAAGCAGTGGAGAGGCTGCCCATGAAGCCAGGCGGAGTGAAAAATCTCACGGAGCACAAGTGGTTCTCGGAGTTTGATTGGGAGGCTCTCATGGGTCAGGCGCGGTGAAGAATTGATTGGTGAAATGGTGAAATGGTTTGGATCTGCAGACCAGTGCATGGTATGGAGAAGCAGTAAGGCTTCAGTAAGGAAGGCAAGAGTCGGCTTGTGAGATGCCCTAAAGAGATATGGTTCATGCCATCTTTTCCCATGACGGACAAAACAAGGATGCAGCCCAGCCGTTTCCCACCCGCTCGGCTGCTCAGACGATGCCTGTGCCATACAAGCCAGTGGTTAAAAGCCGAAAAGATTTGCAGACCTTTGCCCGCAGCCATTCAATGGCAAGATTCCTATCAAAAAGGACCTCAGGAATCCTAGTCCTAATCCGATCCCCCTAATATTCAATGCCCCTTTTCTATGGTCCCCATTAATGTGGAAATTCCCGACACCAAACTTCAAGGGTTGGATCACTACCTCGGCCGAGGAATTTCGTGGCGCGAAAGGAAGACGCCCCGAGGACGATCGAATATGTGGATCCAGGAACTGGATGGGATAAGGATTTTGCAACATCTCACTGAGCGGAGTCGGGACACCCAGGGAGGTGAAACATGGTGCCGAGCGAAAAATGGCTGGGTCTGAAAAGAAAGTGATGGTTGATATTGGTGGACACATCTAATTGATGGATTCACATGGTTCAAACATGAAACCTGCGAAGAAATATCATATCATGAAATATCGTGAGTCATGAAACAAGAAACGGGTTGCAGGGAGTGGAGAGAGGTGTGGCCACAACTTGGAAGTCATGGGCGTTAGAATAGTCGGAAGTTAGAGACTGGAATGATGGGGCTGATTGGGGTAATTCATTGTAATTCTGAAGCTTTGTTTCTCAATTCTTTCAGCCACTTTCTGATCCCATGTGCCCCTGTACAATCAATGCCGCTGACTATGGGACCAGCACAGTAACAAATCTATAGATTTCTGGAGAGATGTATATTTTTGGAAGGCATCAGTACCACTCATCCGCTTCCTCCTAATCCCTGAAATTGTGCGATGATGATGATGATGATGATGATGATGATGATGCTGGTGGCGGCGGCGGTGGTGGTCCTCCTGATTCAGCACCTCTTGCTTTACCAAGGTGGGGCTGCTGGTAAATCGACCTGGGCAGCTCGACACGTACTGATTCACGACGACTTGTCTTAGGCAGTTGGACTGTGCAAAAGTGCATCAAACAGTTAGGGCACCGCCTGGAAAAAAGTGCGAGAGATCTCGTGGCCGGAGCTGGAAGGATGCTGGGATTCCAAAAATCGAGGACCCCCCAGGAAGTTAAGATAGAATAGATTTAGATGGATTTGAAGGATTTCCCCATGGTCACCCTTGCGGGCTTGGCCTCATCAGGAAAAATTAAAAACCAGACCTGCCATTACCTCTGAGATCAGAAGCAACCTTATCCGGTGATCCTGGCCACGCCAGGAGCATCACTACATCATCGCCCGTGCTCAGGAACTGGCCATTGCCTTCCCCCTGGCGGGTGGCGGGCCGGCCGCGCTGCTGTCAGCCACCCTGCCGATCCATTGGCTGGAAGGGCTGAAGACGCCGCTGAATGCGCCCTTTGAACTCACGGCCAACCGCGAGGCCCGGCGAGTTTGATGATGGTACTTGTACTGTTCTAGGAGCCCCCGTCCGAAAGGGTGGCACAATCCCATTGGCAATTGTGCGCGCACGGCGCACGTATATATCTCTGTATGTAAGGGAAGCGGGCTTGACCTTCAGTGGTAGCAAGTCTCATGACCTTCTGGGCGCAGCTGGAGGCACTGCGAGAAAACAGCCAGCGCAACGTGGAGCTTCGCGATGCCCTGGCTGAGCTCTTCCTGTGGCTTGTCAAAGTGCAAACGCTCCCAATTTCCTAATAAGTGTTTTTCCGCCAGATTTTGCCCCAGATCTCCTGGAAAAGCAGGTTGCCTCCACAGGGCATGATTTCTTCTGCATTCTTTTGCCAATTCCCACGCTGGACCTCTCGAAATCCACGAAGGCAGGCGGCCGCAGAGCAAGAGATTCTGAGCTCCAGGGTCTGGCAGTTGCAGCCGGACGCAGAGGGTGGTGGCTTCTGGGCGCCCTTCGTTCAGCGGGTGCGGGCTGGCCTGCAGGAGGCCAGACGTGGTGGCTCCAAGTGGAGATCAGAATGATCTGTGGGCTCACAACAATGGGTGGTTCAAGATGTTGTTCAAGTCTTTAGTGCCGTATAGTCAAGAGTTCGTAGCAAATCCTAACCTCCAAACGTATCCTGGTGGGTGAACGCATGTGTGATGGATTTATGAGAAGGCTTACCAAGAAATAAAGACAATAAAGTTGCTCAGATTATTTCTCAAAGCTATTTGGCTGCCATAAGATGCCATCAGGATTGATTTCCTGCAACCTTTCCCTTGTCGCCCCTGATTCAGGTGCCCCTCATCCCCGTCATCGACGCCGGGCAGAAAAACCGCTGGGCGCTGAAGCGCTGCCGCAACCCGAGCTCCGAGCTGCTGAGAGATCTGAACCTTTTGCCCAGCGACCTGGAAAAGGTGGGCCTAGCGATTCCCACGGAGGAATTCCTGAGGCATGGGAGGGCTTGAGATGGCTTGGGATGGCTGGGATGGCTGGGATGGGTTGGAAGGGTGGCTGGTGCATGGGGCATGGTGCATTTCTGGGATGGGTACACAGACGTTGGTCGGTTTTCATGAAGTAAGACGTTGTAGCCATTTTGATGCAAGAAGATCCACATGCCAACCGACTGGTGAATGAGGCTTGCTTTGTTTTTTGGGGGGTGAATGGTGAGTCGCTGCTAATTGGCGTGGCAGATTCTGACAAATTCAAATAGAGATGGTTAAAGATGGGCTGGATGAGCTTTTTAGCCTCCGAGGGTATGCAATAGATTGTGTTCCTCATGCTTTCACAGAATCAAGCCTTGGCATCGGCCAGGCAGCTACCTGAAGGGAGCGAGTTCAACCTGCCAGAATTTGATGCCAAGGATTTGCTATGTGCCGTCCTGTTTGCAGGAAAACTGTGCCGTTTTCAGTGGAAAATGCGGCACTGGAATTCTGGGATATATATGATATATACTTTCTCAATCTTATCCCGTGATCTATCGGGCATCCATTCTTCGCGGTACAGGCCTTCTTACATCAAGAGTTCTAAATGCCCTTCACCCTGAGAAGCGGGTGCCAGTATAGGTGCGGATAGTTCGCCTGGAACTAGGAAGTTCTTGGCCACGTAACCATACGTAAGCGTCAACCAGAACACCTATAAAGCAGGGCCGAATCCAAAGGAAAATCATCAAAACATCTTCCGGGTTCCGTTTGGCTATGGCTCAGACCTATTTTTATCTATTTTTTATGTTCAGATTCTTCACATATTCGCATTTGACATATTTGACCCCTTCGCTCAGGAATTGAATGATGGTTGAACGGTTGATCCTGAATCCCAGCTTTTTTTCCGAAAGAATTGCAGGAACCCACCATATTTGATTAGAAACACCATGGTTTCCTGTAGAATTTCCCTTCAAGAATCCGTTGAAGGAAACATGACACCAGGTCTGCTCCAGTGTGGGGACATCAGCACCACCTGGCGGAGCTATGGCAACGAGTGGCGGCAGAGGGTGGTGGGAGCGGCTTGGATGGATCCCCAGCTATCGGCATGGCGGCATGGTTGTAAATCAAACGGTGCACGTAAATCCGTGTGAACTCTAGGGAATTCATGGGGAATTTCATTTTCTTGAAGGCTTTGAAGGTTTAGAAAAACCATCTGAATGCTAAAATGAACAGTTGAGTCGTTTTTTAAACATTGGTTACAAGATTCGGAGCACGCAAACCTAGATGAGCGTCGGACCTTTTCGGAAACCAGTTGGACTCAGTTGGACTAAAAAAACTTACCCGGCAGAAAGGCATTGGAGCGGCGCTTGAGTGAAGTGGACTTGAGACCTGTTTGCATTCAGCTGGAAAAAGATTGAATATCTATTTATATCATTATATCATATTATATCCACATCCTGTCCCATTTATTACTTTGTATATCTTCATTATTTCCCCCTGCTATCCCCGGTATATCTTAATACATCTTCATTATACCCCCATCCAAATTCCATGAAAGTCTCATGAGCCAATTCATCCACCTTGTCCCAGGGCTCTAAGGGCGACCTTGCGATCCCTGGCCCTGTTCCCCACTGGAGCTGACGACTGGTCCAGTTGCGACGACCAGATCTACTTGAGCCTACCCGAAGGAGCGCCTGAAGGCCTGCTGAAGGCCGGGCGTAAACAGCTGGTGGTTCCAAAGATAAACATATTATAACTTATGACTGAAAGAGCGAGAGAGAGAGAGAGAGAGATATATATATATGCAAAATATGTCCTAAAATCAAGGCATGTATCTGAACATGTCTTTGATGGTGCTTGCAAGTTTATTAGCAGCTATGATGTAGCACGAAGGTGGGGTGAGCCTTGATTCGGACTTAGTTCGTGGCTCATTTTTGCAAATCAATTATCAATTTTCATGAGGCAAATCTATCACTCCTCACTCAACCTGTCAGATTTTAAGGTGTTCTTGCTGGGAATATTTAAGGTCCACTCAAGCATTACGTTCTTTTCTTGCTGGGTTCTAAATCCAATGTCAAATATTAAAAAGTGGCTTTCACGGCAGCCAGATTGCGCAGAATCCCTTTCCGTCCCAGCCAGCAAAATGGATGACCTAAAAATCGTTGACAGAACGTGGAGGGTAACGTGTACCTGTACTAAAGATTAAGGCTGTGCAAAGCTGCCTTTGGTAAGCTAGCAGCCGGTCAAGGGTACGCCATACTCCGTTGCTAGAGAGACAGGATTCTTTTAAGGAAAATGTGTATCAATGCGTGGAGATAAGCAACAGTTGAACACACAATATTGTACAATGCCGATCAGTAAATGGAACGATTTTCCGGCAGACATTTAAGGGCTTAACTACGGGTGACACCAGTTTGATACGGTTGTGCGGATCCATGGTGCCACTTTTTGAGCTACTCACGCTAGGGTGAAGTCTTATCAGCTCGTGAAAAGTCGTATCGGGAGGCCGTGCGCCTGGAAAACGTTCAAGTTTGGCACCACCACAACTCTCAGTAACCGTATTATTTTATTGTTTTGGAGCTGTGCGCCTGGGAAAAGTACAATTTTTGTATTGCAACGACTCTTTGCTTGTTTTACATGATAAACGTATATATATATATATACACATGCATATACATACACATATGCATACACACACACATAGGTATACGTGTCAGACGTACCATGTGTTTTAAGATTTTTGAGGGGTCGTATGCTGCATTTTTGTTGCCAGGTGCTGCTGCTTTGTCAATTTGCTGCGGCCACTTTGCTTCGTGGGGTGCTGTAAAACGGTGCTGCTGATGCTGATGATGCTGTTGCTGTTGATTCTGCATTTGTTGCTTTAAACAAATGGCATTTTGCTCATGACATGGTTATCATTTTCCCATCATTGTTCATTATTTTCAATGATTTTCCTAGTTAGTTTTTTTTTTGACGGGTGTGATGCCGCAATCATAGTAACCACTGTACAAATGTACCGCTATCCTCCGGAAAACATAACATAGCTACAGAAAAGTGCCAATTTATATATAGATGGTTTACATTTAAAAAATGGTGATTTTCAATAGCCATGATAAAATTCCAGATGGTAAACCTTTATCCGTTTGTCCTTGAATTCCATCACCATAAAATCATTAAATCAATATTAAACAACTCTCACATGAGCCATGGAAAATACGTCTCTTCCATCTCATTATGCCCCTTGATTAAGATAGTCTTATCATGGCTTACATATAACAATCCACCATAGACCAGCTGGTATAACCCCCTATGTTAGCCGATCAGCAGAGCTGTATTTTATGGCTCACATGAACAAGCCTAGATTGTATGAAATCCTAGATTAAACCCATCCCCCCTATGAAATTCCATCAAATCCCCATTAAATCACTACAACCCATATTTTTTTCCATTATAAAATTATAGTCCATTTTAGACCCCCATGAAAATATCCACAGCAGTAATCCAGAGACTTCCATATATCATTATATAAATCGATCATTATTGTTTTTGAAATCTAAATATATCATTGAATATATTAGATTTTGATTGGTTATTCCCATCACGATCATCCACAGTACATCATATCCAGGATATTGAACATACAATACATTAAATGGAATCACTGATGATATTCCAGGAATATCACTGATTATATTCCTGAAATATCCTGAAATATCATATTAATTGGATACAATAGACTATAGCTATAGGGGGTTATAGTTATATCCCAACTTATTTTCCATGGAATCCCTGATGATATTCCGGGAATATTTTTTGTAAATATTTTACATCCATTAACATTCCTCCATATCCTCCATCCAGGCCCTCCACAGCAGTCGCGCCTGCGCGGCGGACCGGGCCCTGCTGACCGCATTGGGTGGTGGTGGTGTGGCGACGGCGCGCGACGTGGCGTATGCGGTGCTGCAGCGGGGGTTGGGGCTGGCCGATGTGGAGGATGCGCCTTGTGGGGAGGAGTTGGGGGATACACACACGGATAATTACGTGTATATAATATGTATATATATATGATATATGTATATGTGTATGTATATGTATATGTATACATTTTATTAAAAATATAGCATTTACATATGTATATCATAATCCGAGCTTATTGAATTTATTATGGGAAATTGAGATTGGGATCTGGGATAGCAAATGTGTAGCTAGTTCTTTTATTCTCCAGAAATCTATGCATGAGTTACATGCTGTAGTCCTAGAAATGCAAGCACAAAACATCACAAAACATGTTTCTCCGCGTTTTCCTACTGCTGCACTGTATTGTACATGGTCAAATCAATGGTCAGAATGCTTTGCACATCACAATACACAGCACACAATATCACAATGCTTGGTAAATCCCTCTGTTGCCAGGCAGCAGGTCCTTGTGCCAGACTGGCTGTTCCAGGATCGCAGGTTTTCCTGGACCAACCTGGCCTACTTGGGTCACCATTGGCAGAGCATTCTCCAGTGTGGCGCGGCGGAGTCTTGGATGGTGAGATGGGTCATAGGTAGCCCGGTCCTGGAAGGGATCGGAAGGGCAGGTTTTCATTATGAAACCCAAATCACGAAAGCTTCTGCTAGCTGAAGTCCCTCTTGCTTTAGCAAGGTATTGGGGGGCTGGAATCTCCAATCGCGAGAAACTTCTCACTTAACTACCTCCCCTTCACAAGCAGTTTGGCCGTGGGCTCAACCCCCGCCGGGGTCACCGTCAGCAACATCAACATCGGTATCCTCTGCACTCCCCACTCTGCACTTTGCACTCCACACTCTGCACTCTTAACTTCTTGACTTTGCGCTCCACATTTTACACCCCACACTCCACGCTCTACACGCAACACTTTACACTTGGCCCTCCACACTCTAATTTTACACGTGGCACTCCACACTCCACCCTCCTGCACACTCTACACTTTACACTCCACATTCTACTGTATACTCTACATTCCGCACGCTACACTTTAGACTTTACGCTCCACACTCTACACTTTGCACTTTGCACTCCACCCCTTGCACATTACACTTCGCTTTTTACACTTTACACTTCACACTTTACAGTTGGCGCTCCACAGTCTACACTCTACGCATTACACTCTACACTTTACACTTGACACTGGGCACTCTACACTTTACACTGAACACTCTACACTTTACACTTCACGCATTACACTGTACACCAGGCAGTCTACACTCTAAACTTTACACTCCGCACTCTACACTGTACGCTCAACACTTTACACTTGACACTCCACATTTTACACTTTACACTCCACACGCTGCACTCTATACTTTACACTTTACATTTTACACTTCACACTTACCCCTGACACTCTGAACTCTACGCTTTACTCTTTACGCTTTACACCCCACACTCTACACTTTACACTCCAAACTCTACACTCTACACATCACACAGGACAGTGTAAAGTGTAGAGTGTGGAGCGTACAGAGTACAGTGTGAAGTGTAACGTGTAGATTGTGGAGTGTAAAGTGTAGAGTGTAGAGTGTGGGGTGTGGGTCAAGTGTAAAGTGTAGAGTGTGGAGTGTAACCTGTAGTGTAGAGTGTCGAGTGTAAAGTTCAGAGTGTGGAGAGTGAAATTGTGTGTGGAGTGTCAAGGGTGAAGTGTAAAGTACAGAGTCTGGAGTGTAAAGCGTATATAGAGTGCGCAGTGTCAAGTGCAGAGTATAATGTGTAGAATGTAGAGTCTAGGGTTTGGGGTGTAGTGTGTAGAGCGTGGGGTGTAAAGCGTAAAGAGTAAAGTGTAGAGCGCAGAGTGTCAAGTGTAAAGTGTGAAGTGTAAAATGTAAAGTGCAAAGTATAGAGTGTAGAGTGTGGAGTGTAAAGTGTGGAGTGTGGAGTGCAAAGTGTAAAGTGTGAAGTGCAAAGTGTAGAGTGTGGAGTGTACAGTGTAGAGTGCGCAGTGCAAAGTGTAGAGTACGATGTGTAGAGTGTGGAGTGTAAAGTGTGAGAAGTGAAGTGTAAGGTGTAAAGTGTGAACGTGTAAAGTGTAAAGTGTAGAGTGTGTGTGGACTGTAAAGTGTAGAGTGTGCGAGCATACAGTGTACAGTGTATAAAGTGTACGGTCTGGAGTGTAAAGCGTAGAGTGTAGAGTGTGGGGTGTGGGGTCTCAAGTGTAGGGTGTGGAGTGTAAAGTGTAGAGTGTAGAGTGTGGAGTGTAAAATGTAGTGTAAAGTGTCAATGTAAAGTTCAGAGTGTGGAGTGTGAAGTGTAGTGTAGAGTTTGAAGTGTCAAGTGTCAAGTGTGAAGTGTAAAGTGTGGAGTGTGTGCCTTACACTTCACTTAACACCCTAACAACTTTACACTTTTCACACTTAACACTCTATGGAATCTTGGCCTAGCTTTATTTTCATGTTGCGTTCGCGCGCCTACCTCTCGTCCTCAACTTCGGCTCTGCACTGCGTTACTTCTTCCCGCGCTTCCAAAGGTCCACTCCGATGTCGACGGTGGACCTTTCCATCTTCCCCAATCACTAGTCATCATGTTGGCTATGCCGTCTTTTCTTATCTATCTTATCTTCTTCGTGCAGCAGTACATCGTAATCATATGTTCTCATCCTCGTCCCCTCCAACATACATCACCTCAATACGTAGGTTTGGATTTTCACCTTACCCACACGCCCCAGCTTCAGACCCGCGCGTCCACGTTGACGAAAAAGCTGCACAGCTGCGCTGTGCCCTTTGTCTTTTCATGCCGAGCTCCCTGCCAAGCTAGCTTTTGTCCCGTACCCCTGGGCGCCAAGTTTATCTAGTCCCAGACTCCCAGGCTTGCCTTCCAAATCTATTTTCCACCTTCCTGATGCCATGTTCTATGGTTGAGGAATGGATCTGATCATAGGCGCCTCCACATCTGGGTTTGGCCCAAGGATGAGTGGTTGGCAAAGCAAACGCCAGAGCAAATGGAAGAGCTTCTGAGGCTCTCGGAGCTGATGTTTGGGTGAAAAAATGGGCCAGTCATCATTCCCTCATTGCACAGCCTTGGATCCCTACTACAGTGGTTTGGAGGGTCACGGCTTAGGAGGGTTGAAACTTAAGACACAACGGAACACGCATGCCGCCACCCAGTTTCCTATCCATACATGCCCTGTATCAGTGATGTTGCGAAATGATTCGTGCACTGGTTGACTGATTGATACATGAGTAACCAAATACCGCAGATCATTTCAGGCTTTCCGCAACTGATATTACCAAATCATTCCCTCTATTTTTCCAAGAGGACAGGTCAGAAACAGTGATAATCTTCCTCTGCAAATTTACGGTAAATCACAACAGGCTCACCACGACCTCACCATAAATGGTAATAGAGGTGCTTGATCCTTTGCACACTTTTTGGTTAAACTATTATTAAACCAACATTTTTGGTTGTTCAAATCGCTAGTTAGCCGCAAGTTGGCTGGTGAAGGACATCCCCTTCTTGGTCCTTTTTTTAGGAGCGTGGCATTGCCGAGCTGCAGTGGCCGGCTGTTGCACTGTGCCTCAGAGCTGCGATGTCCATTTCTGTTGGGATGCAAGGAGCCGAGGGAGGACACCAAATCCCATGTTTGGAACATCACGATTTTCGTTTTTTTTCCGGCCAAAATTAGGGTTTCATTTGACAACACTCGGAATTTGATGATTTGATGTTTTGACATGGCTCACCTTTTTCGCAGGTTTGAGGAGTTTCGATGTCAAGATTCTTGGAGGTTTCAGGTGGAAAAAGGGCCTTTGTTTTCTCCATGCAGTCGAGCGCCGCCGATCGCTCCAATCTGCTGGCAGAGCCTCCGGGAGCAAATGACATCCAGGTGGACGGAAACACCAGCGGGAAGAATTGGATTTTACCTGTTTAAGCAACAAAATATAGGATTAGCTGCTGTTCAAACATTCGGCTTGGGTTGCTGAACTAGATGCCGGAATTGGAAGAACTGTTGAGACACAAACAATTGAATGAACGTGGTTTATTTTCTATGCCACGCCTGGTATGGGAGGGGCGCCTGGTGATGGAGCCCTTGATATATTTGGGAAAAGGTGACCCACATGCTTCTTACACAATGGTGGCCCCACCCACAAATCTGGTTGTTTCAGTGCCCCGATCAACCCCAAGAAAACCCGTTGTATTTCTACCTCCATTTGGGACCAGGGCTGCTTGTGTGGGCTTCCTACAATGATGCGTCCTGCAAACAGTTGCCACCAGATGTTTTGATGGGCACGCGATTAACGATTCTGGCTCCCAAGTCCCCAATTCACGGGTTTCTCCCTTGATACATACGCCCCCCAGATTTTCAGGTGGTTTTGCTGAACCCTTGCAACCGTCTTGATAGTCATAGGAGTCATAAACCAACTGATGTTGGAGCTAAGCCAGCCCAGCAGTTCAAACAGCTCCTCCCAGCCCAGGCGCGGCTGCGTTGGGAACTGGTCTTCCTCCGTCTCGGCGCACAGGTGGCGGAGGACCAAGGGCTCCAGCTGCCGCGGAACTTCTTTGCAGAGGGTGGCTGGGTGTGGCATTGGGGCGGGGGTCTGGGGATTGTGAGTTTCCATGGGATTTTGAGCAACACATTTATGGTGAGTTTCAACTGCATTTCTTTCAAAGAAGCAAATAGGATTTAACAATCCATTCTATTTTAATCATTTGGAAGGGCAAGCAATTGAAAGTTGAACGAGCAAGATGTGGTTTTTAAAGCAGTAAAATGTAGGATATCAATCAGCACCCTGGGATTTGAGTCGGCATCAGAGATTGATCAGCAAATAGATGGAACATGATGGAACAAACCCAGCACGGAATCAGGATAAAATTGACAGCGCACCCTCATGCAATGACTGCATGGTACACTCGGTGGGTTCCTCCCAATTTTCGACGCAATATGATGTATGTATATATATAGACATATTAATATAGATATATTTATTCATTTTTTTCATCTATTCATTTATTTGTGTATTTAGTTAATCTAGTTACTTAGTTATTGGAAGCTATCCTTAGGGATTCAAGCGTGGGTGGTTGAAACAAAGAAAATCCTTGACAATTGGGCCGCATGGGAATTGAACCAGTAATAGCAGGGATGTAAGGAGCAAACATCCGGATGGAACCCTTGACTTCATCAGATGATTTTGGGTGGTTACACACTAGGGAACCCCTCAAGGTGATGGGTTACAGTCATGATGGTGATAGATGAAAACTAGAGAACAGTGGGGGGACACAAGGGCGACCGCAGAGTGCCAGAGAGTGACTTTACTCTGCAGACCAGGATCCTGCAAGATGCCCAGCCTCTAACATCCCTGAGGTGTGGGGAAGGAGCTGGGGCCCCTGCTGGACCACTATGAGCAGCTGGGAGTTTTGCAAACGATCAGCAAGAAGTGCCCTGACAAAGCGCGTCAGATGGGGTTGGCTGATTGAAATTATTGGAGGATCTAATATTGTTTTTGTTACGCTGCATGCATGCATGCATGCATGCATGCATGCATGCATGCGTACGTACGTACGTGCATACGTACATATGTACATGCGTACATACGTAGATCCGTAGATCCGTAGATCCGTAGATACGTAGATACGTAGGTACGTACGTTAGTACACGTACGCACGTACATACATAGATACATACAGACACTTATCCAATAATCTATGCTATTGATTATTGAGTTTAGAGTATATTATATACTTATTGTATTAACCTACCAGTACCGTATTATTACTACAATCTATTATTGGGATTATTGTATGATCTTGTATGGCTCTTGGCTTGTGGTCACACAAAGGTTTACCTTGGTTCGTCCATGTATGGCATACTTAGTTGCATTTGGATGCACTACTCGTAGCTTAGATCTTCAGAGAGTTAGATCATTGATTTGAGTTTGGTTGTCTGATTTTGTAGACCTGGTTTTACAGGAAACCCTGATATTTGATGGTCAAAGACCCACTGGTTTGCTGCCACATGTTTCTTTCACACCAAGCGAGCGAGTATCATTCTTGTTGCCTAAAATCCGCACTTTTGCTGGTAAGATCCATTTTTTTGCTCTTGAACTCCCTGATTTTTGGTGGATTCAGCATTTTTTTGCAGCTGAAATGCACAACTTTTTGTTGCTATCCATGGCAACCGAGGTGTTGCATCCCAGACCGAACAGGCTGCATTTGTCAAGCTGGCCATTTGCTGGGTCCAGCCTTTCAGCCCTTGCTGGGGCCGGACGGCTGGGGTGAACAGCGGAGGGCTGAAGATGGTTGTTCCCTGTTGTTCCAGCAAGTTGCTTTTTGAAACGGCCCTTATGGGTGGTTTCTAATAGAAGACGTCTTTTTCCCAGCACTGCAACCTGGAATCCCCGAAGGAGAAGTTGGCAGTTCTTGGTGTGACATCCTACTATGTTGGGCGGTTTCCCTCACATGCACACACACACACACCCACACACCCACACACACGCACACACGCGCACACACACACATATGCGAGATAAATACTGTAAAATACTATCATTCAACAACAACATATCCCATCATAAGTAGCAAATTGCATATCATATTTTTATAGATAGAATTCACACACACATATACATATACACCGCAATACTGATAATCATAATGACAATGAAAATAACGATGATAATGTTCAGAAACAGTACGCACTCGCCCTATATATATATATTTACATGTATAGTATACATGCACACCTGCGCACACATTGTTTTTATATATATATAATTATATACCTTTGGTGATTTTCCACATGCCCAGCTCTTATGGGATCTCCAGGACGGCATCGTGGACCTTGCTGATGACTGCGCCGAGGAAGCGGTTCGCTTGCTGGGCGTTGTGGTGACGCCCACGGCGCTGCTGGTGGCGCAGATGTTGAAGAGAGCAGCGCAAGGTGCCAGCAGATACCCTCTGGTAACATAGCAGTGGAAAATCACCAGCTTTAATAGGTAAATCTGGCTGTAAAGTTGGGCCATTTTCGATAGCTATGTTCAATTACCAGAGGTTATGCCCTGGCAGCTGAGAATGGTCCATTTCTGGATGATTTGCAGCCATTAGTGGTCATTTTATGTGATATGATATTTACAGCTAATGGTGATGATACCCTGCCATGATATAGTTTACATTATGGTGATGTTCCATAGCTACGTTAAATTGCCATAGGGCAATGCTATAAGCCTCCACTTTCGGAGGGTTTATGGCACCCATTTCTGATGAAATTGAGGATGGTTTATGGCAGTGGGTTTACAACGTTGCATTTTTGCATGTACATGCATGTAGTTGGATGTATAAAGTATATCAATGTATATATATATCAGATATGTGGAATAGATCAACCCCCATTATCTCCTCAGTAATTAAATGACATGAACGCTTATTACATGCACAGAAAAACACTGGAACCGGTCGAATAGATATGGCATGACCATCCCAAACAAGGGCCCTAACATTTACCCCTTCATTGATGGTATGATGTTGAGCTTCGTTCCAAAACTTGGAATTTGTTAAATCTGACACATGTTTACCACATGTTTACTCCTGAATCCATCTGAATCCGTGATATCTCGAAGTGAGCTGCCGAGGTGGCACCAAGACCTTGCGCCGCAGCTACGAGTTTTTGTCGGCGGAATGGCGTGAAGGTCGGGTGGATGAGGAATCTCTGCTGACGCTGAAGAATGGGATGTGGATGCTGAACTGCCCCTTGGCTAAGTCGCCACTTGCAAGATGTTGGGGGAATGTGAGTGTGAGATTATTGATTACCGGTTGTTAAGCCATTGGGAGTGGACGGAGGTGGTTCAATAAACACATGCAGTGACATTGCAAGGAATCCGAACATGCAAAGCATGCCCAGTATCGAATACGGGACGGCAGATCTCCATCGTGTTGGTGATATGCCCATGTTGATATCCACTTATTGTTGGTTGTTGGTGTTGGTTCTGCCCGCAGTAGCCACTGACGGTATTGTTAGTGGATCTTTGCAGTATACGTATGCATAATTATACATACGACGCTACCTACCTAGAGCCAAAATAAATATCACCTTGGAGAGTTTTGACCCCACAAAATCCACATGTAGGTTTATATATCAATAACTCTCACTAGGTCCTCATGGATCCTAACTCTATGTTTAAGGTGTATGATCATGATGTGATGTATGGTCGGTAGCTCATTCTCGAAGTCTGAGGTGAAGGTGACCTCTCCTTCGAACAGGTGGCTGACGTCACTTGGGAAGATGTTCAGCGGCAGATCTCTCTGCGCCTGGGCAACTATGGCCAATTCCCAGAGACTAATCTAAAGATATCTGCAGTTTGATGATGTTTGATGTGTTTTGTTGATGTTTGAAATGATGTTTGATGATGTTTGGTGATGTTTGATGATGTTTGATGATGTTTGGTGATGTTTTAAGGATGTTGAATGTGCTGGTGCTCAAGTTTTATTCATCTTGCTGTCTGATTGTCGCTTTCCAATCCTCTACGTCCATCGCCAATATTCCTTCAACCGTGGTGGCGGTAGCGCTTTTCCCATCCCCCAAAAAGGATTGATGATGATGATGATGATGATGATGATGATGACAATGATGCTTTTGGGGTGATTGGTGTTCCCAACCTCCAAGTACCACTGCCAGGTGGTCCAAAGATGGCCTGCATGGTATCTTCCGCGCCATGGGCGTGTCCCCTTCGACGGGTGCGGAAGCTGCTACGCCACCTGAGGCCTCACAGCCTGCCAACGGTCAGAACAGGTCGGGGGAAAGGCGGGGTGCTGGGGATGTACAGAATGTTGCTTGAAGGATCTCTGAGAAGTCAAGAATTTCTGCGAGACTTGTTGATTTAGGCCCACATTAGGCCCGAGATGGGGAACTCAAATGTTCGAACTTGGTTTAAGGTTATATATATATATTTCTGATTATTTCTTCGATTTTCTTAGGATTTTTGAGACGCCCTAGCAGGTGGCCCTTTTTGGCATCCCTTTTTGGCCACAGGCCACCGGCGAAATCGTCATCGCAGCCTCTGACCTGGCCCGCGCTGCCACAGGTCAGGTCAATGGCCGAAGACGGAGGTGCTGTGGCGATCGAAAGGTGGCCATGGATCAAAACCTATACCCTCTGGTAATTTAACATAGCTATTGAAAATGACCATTTATAGTGGAATTTTCCCATTGAAAATGGTGATTTTCCATAGCTATGTTAGTTTACCAGAGGGTAACATTCCTAGCCATTTTGGTGTGAGCAGAAGGGTACCCACGTTTTGACTCACCATGTTGATACATGACTGTTTGTGAAATCGCTTATTTACGAATACCTTCCATACAGCCAGGTCCTCTAAAAATTTCTTTCCACCAACTCCAACCCAAAGTCTGCCAAAAGTCATGCAACCACTGCATGTGCATCCCGCTTAGTAAGTGGGTCATAGCCAATCAACATTAGATGAATTCGGGTTTATCCCATTGACAATTGATAAACAGGATTAGATATGATTCGATTATACCGGATCATGAACGACTTATGAATCGGACTATATTTATATAGAATGATTCGGTATGATTAGATTCTACCGTTGAACCATGGGTACCACTTACGAAGTGTCCCGAGTCCAGGCGGCGCCCCAGTAGCTGCTGGAAACTCTGCAAACCCACCGGCCTTCCGGGAGCCGAGCGGTGCGCAACTGCCGTTGCTGGGAAAGTTGCTGCAGCAGATTTTTTACAGCCGCTGGGGCGAAAAGAACAGTGACTACTGGGATCTGGGTATCAGATATGTCCTCAAAGTGAAGGGAAAGTGTTTGTGATTATTGTACTGCTTTCATTGAAGATGTGCTGAAAATAGTCGGTGCAACATAATTCTGACTTGCATTGTTGGATAGTCTCAGCCATCAAATGTTTGTCAAAAGATCAATCAGGTGTCGTGAGGTCCCTAATCAGAATATGTAAATACTTGTGCTCGTATGTGTACGGGATTTACGGCCCTTGCCGAAGAAACCACCAAAAACGATTCCCCCTTTTCCATCCTTTTCCAACCATTCACCTGCCATTTCTCTGCCATTTCCGAAAAGGAAAATCACCGGGACCGGCCTTGGGCGTCAGGCCTGTCAAGGCTAGTGGCCCTAAGGTGCCGGAGGCGATGATATGCTCTACGGCCGGCTGGGGAAGGATTGAAATCATCGCAGGTTCTTCTGGAATGTTCGAACGAGTTTTCGTTGAACAGACCTGTATTGTAAAAGATTTGGGATATTTGGGTCTAGTGAGTTAATCTTGAAATGATTCACCTGATTCGGAGGTGATTATGCCCTTGATTCAAAGAAACACATCCTGTGAGATGAGCGTCGTGCTTTTGATATGCAGTCAATTTTGGGGTGAATAGCTGCAAAGAGCTGAAATCGGTTGGTAATTGCATTGGCAAAAATCACACACACACACATATATACAGTATACTATACATATATATTCCAGATTTCGGACAACTATGCCAAAAATTGATACAAAGTTCGGGTCGTGCAAGAATACCACAGGAGACACGGGAGATGTTGGCCTCGGACATCCACTTCACCCACAACTCGATCTCACGGAGGTTGGCAGAAAATCATGGGGGCGGTGAAGTGAGAGCGATGTTTAGTTTTTTTTTGATGCTTTACTTACTTTAGTTGGTGATACCCTTCTATTGGCAATGGATTCAAATGATTTCAGGTTTCATCAATTTTCATCATTTTTTAAAAACATGTTTGTAGCGATTTAAATAGCAAATTATATGACCGCTCCAACTCTCACGAATTCATGGGCCTTGGGGTCACAACCCGATGGTTTTGCACCAGATGATTTCCATTTTCGTGGGCGGTGATCGCTGTTGTCAATTTTTAATAATTTTTATGCCTCAAGACACTATGAGACTATGCCGCTGCCCTTTCATTCTACTGGCTAACTTCTCGTTTTCGAACATCCACCTCTTGATTCACATCATTTGATGTCTCCAAGTTTTGTTTGGACTCAGCTCTCCCATTTGTTGCCTACGCCGACGAATCTATTACCGTCGATTGGCACAGGTTTGGTCACGGCGAACTGAAGGGCCGACAGGAGACGACCATCTGGGGTGTAAAGAGGGTCATCTCTGTCTCTTTGAAACTTCGCCATGGCATAGTAGTGAGCCATTTTGAGCAATTATTTGAGGGGTTTGCAAGATATTTCACCAAAATTTGTGTCTCATAACCTCACTATCCTCACTAGATAACAACTTTTCTTCCTGTGCAGCTAGGGTTCGTCATGCAACATTCTCAGGGCTGCTCAAAACGTCCGCAGGTCGAGGACGTGGCCAAAGCGCTGCGCGAAGGAAACATGACGACCAAAGAGTTGCCATTGGTTGTGGTGAAATTTGAGTCCAACTACTACACCTTGCACCTCGGCGGGAAGATGTGGAAGTTGGTGCTGATCCAAACTCGATGCAGTTTCGAATGTTGGCAGAGCCCAGAATGGCTTCCAAAAGGTCCCAATTTCCAGTTACATCAACCAACCATGATTTCCTTAAAACATGATTCCGATATTTCAGAGGGTTAACCCGGCAATCCCCTCTGTAATGTTAATTGCCTGTGTAGGTAATGCCTAAATCCCGAAAAAAGAGGTTCCAACTGGCCAGGAACAATCGCTCCCTCTATGCTCTTCGGAAAGCCTCTCGGGCGCAGAAGCCGCTCAGAGCGCAAGTGGCTGCATTCGAAACTTGGCGATGCCGGATGGCGACGAGCAGGGGCATTTGGATCAAAGACTTACATTGAAATTTGACCATGAGCCTGAAAAGCGCAATGTGCCATGGGAAATCTATTCTTACTATAGGGAATAATAGCAATATATTGACATGTTTCGTGGTTTTGGCAACATTTTCGTCGCGTATGCCTGCACAAAGCCCAGAAGTGCTGGTCACTTTTGGCATTTCATCATTCCAATGTTTTGAGCGCCCAATGGCTTGACGAATTGTGATGGCTGTCGGATGGTCTTTGGATGTTTCCCCCGACATTTTTCGGCCCGAATGGGTGCGGATAAACATGGGGCATGTCCCAAAAATCGCAATGAAAGAACAGGGAAACTTAATATCTTTAAGTAGATATATAATTATATATCATTATATATCACTATCTATCACTAGGTATCACTAGGTATCACTAGGTATCACTATGTATCACAATGTATCACTATGTATCACTATGTATCACTATGTATCACTATCTATCTCACTATCAATCTCTCTATCTATCTCTCTATCTATTTCTCTATCTATTTCTCTATCTATCTCTCTATCTATCTCTCTATCTATCTCTCTATCTATCTCTCTATCTATCTCTCTATCTATCTCTGCTTCTATCTCTGCTTCTATCTCTGCTTCTATCTCTGCTTCTATCTCTCTCTCTCTCTGTCTATCTGTCTATCTGTCTATCTATCTATCCATCTGTCTATCTATCTATCTATCTATCCATCTGTCTATCTATCCATCTATCCATCTATCCATCTATCCATCTATCCATCTCTCTCTCTCTCTCTCTGTCTGTCTGTCTGTCTGTCTGTCTGTCTGTCTGTCTCTCTATCTATCCATCCATCCATCCATCGATCTATCTATCTATCTATCTAAATGTATGTTTATATGTCTTTGTATATATATATCTATGCAATGTATTATATGTTTGTATGTTTGTTTCTCCAATCTTCAGACGAAGCCAACTTGGATCGGGCCTTCAGGGCTGGGCACTCGAGGAAACGATGTGCCCCGTTACCGCCAAGTTCATCCAGCTGCGTTGCTCATCGTTAGCTGGCCAGGAGCGAGCTGCAAGCTGCAGCAGTTTGGAGCTCCGGGGTTTGAAGACATCAATGACATCTACAACAATACTTGAATGGGTTGGATTACAGGAAAACCGGCAGGAAACCTTAGCTGCCAGCGTAAAAAGAGGGGGTTGCCTGTACTTTTTCTCAAACGCCAATTCTCGGAAAAATCTTGCAGGTTTGTTGAACATGTTACAGTGACATTTGTAGCTCATGATGCCTGAGAGGACGAATCTCTAGCGCAGAGAGCTACAAACAGCTCTGAAGAGGAGGCTTGAGCGAGGCCACAAGGGTCGGGGGATATGGAGTCTGAGGATATGAGGGCTGGTGGTAAGATAGAGTCACTTGAAGATGATGGCATTTGAACATTTTGTAACATGACCAACCTCAACACAAATGGAAGCTCTAGCAAACAAATGAACCTTGGGGGGTGTTTCATGGTGAGGTCACCAGGGATATCCAGGGCATGACCTTGTGACCCCACGGGCAGGAGATGGTTGCGGAAGGTTGCGGAGAATGGATAGGACAGTCACATCGCTTCAGGAGAAAAAAACAAGAGAGAAAACTCTCAGAATGGACGGCTGCCACCCAAAGTTGCCAAGCCTGCTAGTTTGGCACCTGTGGATATGTTATAAACTCAGCCATTGGGAAAGCAGAAGTGAACTCACTGCCCCAAAGATAGCCTGTTTGGATCCAAAAGTGACGGCCATGGCACCTCCTAAAGGCCCCTAAAGGATCCTAAAGGTATCTTTCAGAAAGGTAGCGAATGGGTTGTTCGCATGCAAACTGATGGGGATGGAAGGGGAAGAAAGGAAACGGAAGAAACTACTGCATAGCAATGGTTGTACAACTCGAAGTTGGACAGAACCCCAGTGAAGTACAGTAGTTACAGCCCCAGGATTAATCCAGTATATCACAGTTGATTTGGTTTTAGTGATGGGCTCCAACATGCTTGATGTTGGTTAGTTCATCATTTTTTGCTGGTTAAACCGGTTAAACCGGTTAAACCTAAGTCTTCGTGGTTTATTCTGTTTATTCTGAATGTCCTGGTCAAATCCCAAGTGTTTTCTGGTTTAGCTTCACATTTTACCAGGACTTTCCTGGTTGATTCAGAAAACCATCATTTTAAGGGATGATTTGCCATGCTTGGCCTCAGCCCCGCAGCCCAGATCAGCCCAGCTCCAATTCCCCGTGACCCGACCGCGACATCGCGACATGGCACCCAAGCGGGGACAGAAGCGCGCGCCAGGGACGCCCAGGGGTTTCTGGGTTCATCCCTCGGCTTGGTAAGCCATAAACTATCACAACAAACAGCAAAACCAGCAAAATATCCAAAAGCAGCAAAAATTCTCAAAAAGTCTCAAAAAAGTTTTTGGCGGGCTACGTATCTAAGAATTTGGGGACCATGGAAGTCCAGCAAAGTTTGCATCGCCCCAGGCCTGAAGAGCAGAAGGTCGCCAGGGCCCCAGGGGCGGAGCAACGCTCGTGGTGGTGCGAGATGCTCCGAGGGCCGGTGAATTTGGGGGATCCATGGGGAGATGTTCGTGGACCTTATTGGTGCCACAACCACCAGAACTTCAGTAATTAACTTCATTGACTCCCCATGACTTCCCATACCCTGCCACACTAACCTTCGACAGAAAGTTCCCACCACAATTTTCCACCATACCTGTCGCTCAGCCAGCTGCACACCTGAGGTGGCTGTCTTGAAGAAACTGCATGTGACGCAGGGCAGTTGCGGGTCTGCATGGAGAGTTGGGGTGACATGTTGTGGGACGCCAGTTTTTTTCTGTGGTCATCGGCCGATAACCAGTGGGGCATACAAAACAGCTACATACACATCCCAAACCATCAGGATTCATGTGCAGATTCGCCACAATTCACGTCAAATGAATAGGTGAAGATTGGAAATCCTGGTTGAAAATTGACCAGCACACAATTTTGGACCCCGCAACTCACCTTCCAGAAAAACATGTACGTGTGTTATTGGGAATGTGCACAAGTCAACTCCCAAGATCTCCAAAGAATCCCTGGATTTTTGTATAGAGAAATTCTGGTTCTTCCTTCAAAGGTTACATTTCATCTGCAGGAAATGACATAGTGGCGTGATTAGTTGGACAACTACCATTCTGTGTTTTTAAAACAATTTAACTTTCTACACACAAACCAATGCACAACCATATCATTCAAAGCACCTATATTGCAGCATTACACACACACACATGTAAACTGCAAAGCCCATGCCGTAACTCCATACAATCTCATAGCCCACACATTAATTCCAATTAAAGCCACATAAACCACATTCTTCATAAAGAAAAAAACAGGTGATTCTATGTCTTATCCATCCAAATATCCCTATCTAATCCCCATCTTCCAGCAGCTTCTTCCTTGCTTCCCCTGAGGTTTTAAGCAGCTTAGCGAGGCTCTTCACCATCCCTTGAGTGATCTGCCGGAGGTCCCGCGGCTGGGCTGATGGCTCAGTCATGACACGTGATCGGAGCTGGAGTCCAAAAGAGGCTTAGGATGGCTTCGGTATTAGGGCCTTCCATCCTCCCAGGATATCCCAGGTGCCTCAGTAGGATCCCCAGCCGTAGGACTGTCGGGAGATGCTGCTGGCAGGGCTCCCCTACAGTGTCTGCGTTTTCCAAGATGAGCGTTCGGATGCATAGCTTCACCGAAACGGACGCTTGGGAGGAACCAATGCTTTCAGGTGAACACACCATTTTTTTGAATGGTTTTATGGTGGTATAGTCATGTATCAATATGTAGTATCAATATGTATCAATACGTATCAAGTATCAATAAGTATCAATACGTATCAGCATGTATCAATATTCATCATGTAGCTCTGCATGCACTGTGTCACATGCGCATATAAAAGGATAGATCCATGTTGGAGAGCAGTACCCTTCACAATCATTGGTTCGATGCTAGCGCAAATCGCTCGTTGACCTTCCCTGTGACAGAAAAGGCTCAAAGCACATTAGGGGTGAACGGCCGGTGATACATTTGTTCTGACCGCCATGGCCGTGCAAATGCAGGTTGTTGATGCCTACGAAATGGCAGGAGATGTCACTGGGGGAGTGACCGAAGGGCCACGGGCCCATGAACAAATGATTCTGGTGATGGGGCCATATGGGGCCTAACTAAGTCACTAAGTCTTAGGTGTCAATTTTGTTGGGCCATGTTGGGCCATGTTGGGCTCTGGCTCTTTGATCTGATCTGGCTGTCCAGGCCAAGTTTGGTACAACATCAGGGTAGTGGAAATGCAAAAGGAGTGGCTGGTCAAGACGCTCGGCATGGACCATGCAACCCGGTTTTGGATGGTTTTGGGACCAAGACCTTTGAAACCATCTCCACCACCAGCTGGTTTTCGGTTCTTTCCGCATTGCTTTGTCAGAAAGAAAATAGGGGATACATGGGGACACCCAAAATCAGGGAAATCAATGAGACATAATCCTTTGGAACTGGTGGTAGTTCCTTTGGTAGCCATGGGTAGCTTCTTTTCAGAGAAATCCAGCTGTAGACTTAGGAAGAGCTACGATCATTTCGTCATGTTGGACGGCCAGCTGGCCGCCAGCAGTCCGATTCAACGACTTCCGCTGCCTGAAAAGGGGGTGATTGGCTTCCGTGCGATGTTCAACATCGGCAACTTCAATGAGCACTTTGTCTAGGAAAATCTGGGCGAAGGGTAGTTCAATCATGATCAATCATGTATTTTAAGCGGGAATTTATGTGTATATATATATTTCTCCCTCTCTCTCTCTCTCTTGGTTATACCATTATATCAATGGCCATTTCAGGATCCTAAAATGGAGGTACTGTACCATATAAGGCCATATTTTGTGGGGATGATATCCCCTTACATAGGCCTTATATAGGCCTTATATATGGTAGGCACCTCCAATTTTTGATTATACCCGCTCAATTCTTGAAAGGTATCCAAACTTGGCCAGGTTGTCAGCAGGAAAACCTGGGAAACATTGGGAGCATCTTCGGAAAACAGGTTTTAGTGATGTGATTGTGATTTGTTATAAAATAGTAATGCTGGAAATACTCCAAATTCAAGACAATTTCATCAATCGGCATTGACGCACGGTAGGTGAGGATTCTGCGGGATGCTCGTTGCATGACCTCTTCGAATTTTGGATAGTATCAATCCATCCGCATTCGAAGCCAAGCCGATTCGGAATTGAGAGAGGCATTTGCTGTGAAGGTGAGGTCTTCCGAACGTGATGCAGTACAATATATGCAATAGCTTGCCCATTTGCCGTTCTTCATCATTCAAGCACCCAAGCTGAGGAAGCGTCGTGATGGCCTGAACGCGTACCTGGCACACATTGCCTGCCAACTTCAATCCCTTGCCCAAGTGCCAAGCTTGCAGCAATGGGTTCAACCTCCTTATGGCTATGCGCAACAGCCTGGTGTGATGGCCACTGCTGCCCCAGCAGTGGCCGTGGCCGCCCCAGCAATGGCAGCACCAGCAATGGCAGCACCCGCAATGGCAGTCCCAGTCGCAGCACCAGCGGTGGCCACGGCAGTTGCAGCCCCAGCAGTGCCAGTTGCAGCTGCAGCGGTGCCAGTTGCAGCTGCCTCAGTTCCTCCAGCAATGCCAATGGCTGCGGCCTCTACCCCAGCTGCTGCCACCGGGCCCATGGCAGCCACCATGGCAGCCCAAGCCTTGATGGCCTCAGCCCCTCCACCAGCAGAGATGGAGGCGCCCATGGCTCCAGTGGCACCCCCAGTTCCTGTGCCACCTGCAGCTCCAGTGGTGCCGGTGCAAGGTGCTGTGCAAGGGCAAGTGGTGGAAGACAACCCTATGCAGGTCATGCAGCCGGAAGCTCAGCAGCCGATTGCGCCTGGGCAAGCCGTGCCAGTTCAGATGGGCGCAGTGCCAGCACAAGTACCAATGCAAGCACAGGCTGTGCCGCAGATGCAGGCAGCACCTATGCAAGCCCAGGCAGTGCCAATGCAGGCCCAAGCAGTACCAATGCAGGCCCAGGCAGTGCCAATGCAAGCACAAGCAGTGCCAACGCAGGCCCAAGCGGTGCCAATGCAGGCCCAGGCAGCGCCAATGCAAGCACAAGCAGTGCCAATGCAGGCCCAAGCAGTGCCAATGCAGGCCCAGGCAGCGCCAATGCAAGCACAAGCAGTGCCAATGCAGGCCCAAGCAGTGCCCGTGCAGGCACAGGCACAAGCAGTGCCAATGCAAGCACAGGCAATGCCAATGCAAGCCCAAGCCATGCCAGTTCAAGCCCAAGGGATGCCAGTACAGGCGCAAGCAGTGCCAATGCAGGCGCAGGGAATGCCTATGCAAGCCCAAGCCATGCCGCAGTCCAACACAAACGGTGGTGGCTCCCAGTACCACACTTAGACCACGGGTTGGTCTTGAACGATTGTCCACTTCGCAATGTCCACTTCATTCCCAGTTGTCACGGATAATGCACCTTAGTCGTCAGGAGTTTCAGTAGACTGTAGGTGGGCGTGACTGAGCCATTTGTACACATATTACAATATTCATCTATTACTTTAACATACTCCAACATATTTCGACATGTTTCACGCGAATGAGGCACATTCCTGCACAGAAAACCCATGAACTTATATAACATATTTCTTGAGGTTATTCAGGCTTCAAAAAATGTATACCAGCTAAAGGGAGCCATTAACCTACCTACAATCTCTATACTTATCAGAACTGACCCATCTAACTGACCTTTAATGTTGTTTCTTTCGAGAGCACGTGGACTAAGCATTAACTACCATTAAGTGACATGAACTACCAGTAGTACCGCACAAGGCGGTGGCGGAAGTTTCAAAAATAGGAAACCTATAGGAGACGTTGGTTGTTGTGAATCAGGGATGGCAGAGCGAAGCCACTGATTGACCGAAAGGTGGTTGGAGTTGTGTTTGCTGGAATGGTTGCAATGGTTGCAGTGGTCACCTCACCCACAACTGCTGGATGTAGTGTGATGTACTGCAACTGTAGTTGTAGTTGTAGCGTAGTGGAGTTGTAGTTGTGGTGTAATGTAATTAGTGTAGTGTAGTTGCAGTCATATAGTTGTAGCTGTAGCCGTTTTGGAGTTGTAGTTGTAGTTGTTGTAGTTGTAGTTGTTGTGTGGTTGTAGTTGTTGTGTAGTGTTGTAGTAGTAGTAGTAGTTGTTGTTGTAGTTGTTGTAGTTGTAGTAGTTGTTGTTGTTGCAGTTGCTGTTGCTGTTGTTGTTGTAGCTGTAGTTGTTGTAGTTGTAGGTCTAGTAGTAGTTGTTGTGTAGT
>CAMXCT020005334.1:650000-810000 GCA_947184155.2 Cladocopium goreaui | reverse complement strand
TTGTGAGTTCCACTTCCAAGATCACCAGCTGGATGTGTCTAACTGGATGTGTCTGAAATGCGGTACACCCCGACAATGTGGTGGGGAAAATGATGATGAACCAATGGATTTAGGGGCGCCAACTTTTGGACAAACCCAAACGGAATCACCCCCAGCATTTTGATCCAGTCCAAGGTATGGACATTTCCAATATGGGCTTTGGTGGAGGCCGTCCGGGTTGTGTCATGGCATCCGTGCCGGACGCAATTGGACGCACCTAGTGCTTGGCTAGGAAACACTTAGTGTCGGAAGGTCCAAACGTGGGACATTTGAAAGGGTCTCATCATGTTTTCAGTAAAGTTATCAGGATGTAGCCCCAAAAATGCAAAAAACTGGGACTGACATAGATTTTCATACTATTTGCCAATTTTCATGTGGATCGGCTTCAGGCTCGGAACGATGCTACAAATGCGAGGGCCGTGGCTGGTGCCATGACTCCAGCATGCGTCACGACAAGGCTGTGATCTTGTGGGTGGAACGGCCAATTTGGAGTGAAGATCTGTGTTGGTTAGTCGAGTCATATCACATATCCAATCTTCATCGCCTATTTTTGGTCATTGGTCATACAACTCTCCCGAAATACAACCCCCTCCCAGAATAGATTCACCACCAACCGTTGCAGGATTGGAACGAGAAGTGCTTCTTCTGCAGCGAATGCAATGGTTGCTCCGCTGTGGGGATGGCTTGAGCCAATTTGGGTACCTTAGAAATGGAGGGTTCAACCAGCCAGCCCGAAAGGTAATTACCTATCTTAACATACGTACGTACGTACGTACATACGTACAGTGTTACATACAATACAATACATAATTTACATTTACACTTACACTTACATTCACTTTTACATTTACTTTTACACTTGCATACATACAGTACATACATAGATAGCAAAAGTAGAATGATCAATGGCCAGCCATTTGTAAGACCCACATGGGTTCATTCGAATCATGGGTGTTGCATTTGCAGGCACCATACTGATGATATCACTACTATAAGGTATTCCATTATATTCTTATATTCTGTGATTGCTACCCTCTGGGAATTTTTGGCTATGGTGCGTGGCCCATTTATAGATGATTTCCTTATCAAACATTATAAATTACCAAGAGTACCGCGCAAGGCGGTGGTGGAAGTTTCAGGGGTAGGACACTATAGGAGCGGTAAGTTGTTGTGATGCATGTATGGCAGAGCGAAGTCGAAGTCACTGATGGACCGAAAGGTGGTTGGAGTTGTGTTTTTTTTTGAATGGTTGCAATGGTTGCAGTGGTCACCTCACCCACATCTGCTGGATGTAGTGTGGTGTAGTGCAGTTGTAGTTGTAGTTGTAGTTGTGGGGTGTTGTAATTTGTGTAGTGTAATGTCGTGTAGTGTATTGTAATGTAGTGTATTGTAGCGTAGTATAGTGTAGTGTAGTCTAGTGTAGTGTGAAGTAGTGTAGTTGTAGTTGTAGCGGTAGTTGTAGTTGTAGTGCAGTGTAATTAGTGTAGCGTATTGTAATGTAGTGTAGTAGTATTTGCAGTTGTGATTGTAGTCGTAGTTGCAGTTGTAGCGTAGTGTAGTGTAATTAGTGTAGTGTAGCTCTTGTATTTGTATTTGTATTGTAGCTGTAGTTGTGGTAGTGGAGGGTACTGTAGCGTGGTGTAGCATAGTGTAGTGTCACCTGCAAGCTTGAAAACGAAACTATTCTGCGAGACCTCCTCAATTTTCGAAGTTGACAGCGTCAAAAACGCAGCAATTCTGCGAGATTTCCTCAATGTTTGAACGTGACAACGTCAAAAACGAGGGAATTGTACGAGACTTCTTCCATTTTTGAAGTTGATAACATCAAAAACGAAGCAATTCTGCGAGATTTCCTTCAATACTGGAAAGTTAAGTGCAGAGCTGACGGCCTCGTACCAATGCGTTTTGCGAATTTTCCACTCCATCTGTCTAAAGTGCTGCGCCTGCCACGAAAAAGTGATGCCAGGTCATACGAAGTGCTACACCTGTCACGCACAATCACCTTAGCAAATCTGAAGATCTGATGCTCCAAAATGTCACCCCTCTCAGGAAGTCAGCGCCCTGACCTCCTAACATCTCTGATGAACATGTCTCTTGTACTGCGTCTGCCATTACAATTTTCTGCCCCCCTGGTCTGAGGGGTAGGGTACTAAACCTTCACGTTTTGCTCGCTTTTGACGGGGTGCACAATCCTTTGCGTTTGCCACGCAAAACCACATCCTAACCTGAAAAAAGTTCCGGGACCACCAATTTTTAATACTTTTGAAGTCGAAATGTGCTTCGTGCCACAACATCGTGCACTTTTTCGACAGCTCAACTTCCAAAAGTGCTCCGACACTGACGTGTTCATTTTGACTTCGAAATGTGCTTCGCGCATCTTCGCGCGACAACGGTGTGCACTTTTTCGACATCTCAACTTCCAAAAGTGGTCCGAACCCATCAGTTTTTTACACTTTTGACTTGGACATGTGCTTCGCGGCACAACGGCGTGTCCTAAAAGTGCTCCGAGAAGGGTGTGTTTTGTACATTTTGACTTGGACTTGTGCTTCGCGCCACAACGGCGTGCAATTTTTCATTTCTCATCTGGCCACTCTTCTCTTCTCTTCTCTTCTCTGACTCTTCCCATCTCTGCTTTTCCATCTGTCCATATTGTCAGAAGTTTGACTTCTAAACTTCTTTCGGCTAGAGGGTAATCGTCTCAACATACCACTACATATTGGTTGGCTGATGTGGCCATTTCTTCTGGATCTTCTGGTTGGTTGATTTTCCCAGTCTTCGCTGCCATTAAGACCCTCATGTGCTGCCATCGAACTTCCAAGGGCTGGTTTGGAAAATGATGGCCCTCTTCAAAGTCGCAATTTTTCGGTGGGTTCCAGATGAACCCCATTGAATTCTCAACATTTTTCATGTCTCAATTTTCAGTCGATCAGCTGCTGAAATCCACTGAAATTTCCAGATCCCTTCCGTACCGTCTGAGGCTGCAACGGCTCTGGACACATCAAGGGTGGTGGCGGTTTTGGTGGTGGTTTTGGCTTCGGTGGTGGAGGAGGAACGTGTAGATGGCCCGGGAATTCTGGTCTGCATCCTGGAATGGCTGGCAGTAACCTTACAGCTATGAGGCTATGAGGCAGAAATAAGATTGCAGTAGCTCAAACGTAAATCCGTACCAATTGCTGGTGTTGGACAGGACCAGGGATGATCCCTGAAATGATGCAATGGCCGCCACCTACCAAAAGCATCATGCAGGACGCTGCTACAAGTGCGAAGGACGCGGCTGGTCTCATGAGTCCTCCATGGATCACGACAAGGCAGGCCGTGTGTTTTTCGGTACAGAACATCTATGAATCTATGACTCCGGATGGAGGGATGTCGCCCTGACATTTTGGAAGTTCCTTCGATGTTCCATTTAAGTGGCTGAATCTATAAATAGAGCACCTGTGAACACCCTGGTGATCCCACCAGCTCTGGCACTAGATGGCAATACGCTTTATGACGACCCCAGATGTTCGGTTCCACCATGTTCCACGCCAGCCTTGGGATGAGAAATGCTTCTTTTGCAGCAAATGCAGCGGATGCCATGGAAAGGGACATTTGCGACCTGGATGAAGAGAGTTTGTTTGGTGGTTGGCGGCATTTCAACAGAGCGTGAACTGCGAAAGACTTGGGACAACCCCTTGCAAGCACCACTTCGTTACTTTATATCCGTTCGTTGTTGGGGGTTTATCCAAGGGCTTGACAGATGCAATATATATATATATTTAATGGATGTTTATTATTATTTATTATTTTTTTTCTGTGCTTTG
Organism: Cladocopium goreaui; assembly: GCA_947184155.2. Lineage (NCBI taxonomy): Eukaryota > Dinophyceae > Suessiales > Symbiodiniaceae > Cladocopium > Cladocopium goreaui. Next base: position 806,158 of record CAMXCT020005334.1, on the reverse strand, counting down.
TTTTTTATTTTGGGATTCTGTCTTGAGAAGGAGAGGCCAGGAAGGAAGGAAGGAAGGAAGGAAGGAAGGCAGGAAGGAAGGAAGGAAGGAAGGAAGGTCGTGGCCCAAGAGAGATATAGAGGTATAGCATTGTAGATTTGGCACAGCACATATGAGGTAATTGGCACATAGAGGAAAAGCAATGCTTGCAGCGTGTGAAGGCGCTCTAGCTGACCGTTTATAGACTTGAAGGACGCTATTGCCTTTCTTCAGCCCTCCCCCCAAATCACCCTTTTCGGTTTTTATTTGATTCCAAGCCTGCGCACCTGCAAATGCACCATTATATATTTTACCGTTCAAAAAGCCCACACATACATATACATCTTGCCAAAATACGTTTGAAATATCTTGAGATCAACCGGTAGCAAACCTGAAAGACATTTTCATCAGATTCTGAACCAGTCTTACTTAAACTTTAAACCAACCCTAAATAGCTAATTTGAAATAGGTTGTAAACCAACTTTAAGCCATAAGATAACGTGTAAAAACTTTTATCTTAAATCGTGTCCTGAAAATGTTTTAATTCATATCATGACAAATGATAAACCAACGCTTCAAAAACTTTCAACAATCACAGACGCTGCAAAGATTTTTTGAAGCAGCTAGATGCCACACAGTCTCAGCATGGCTCAGCGTTTGTATAATGTTGTCAAGTCATTCACGTGCATGTGCAGTATCAGCTCTACCCTGGTTTGCCGAGGTTGTCCTCTCCGCTCTGGCTTGGTCCTTCTTACATGTTGCCCCGGTCCTCTTTTGAATGTGTTCATGCCGAATCTTTTTATTTTAAAGCCCCCCCCCGCGGCTTGTGACAACGCCAGAAAGGTGGATGATAAGGCCCACCTACATTGCGAATGACTGTATCATGACTATGTGACGCTTTTCCCCCGGCGCCCGCCTCCCGCCTTTTTATTTTAGAGGCAACCCCCCGCGGCTTGTGACAAAATGCAAGTGTATGATACGGCCCACCTTCTGTTTCAAGCGTGTGTGATCAAACTTGTCGTCAAAATTCAAGTGCGTGCTGTGCTGCCATGCTGTGACAAAACCACAAAGGTGGATGAAATGGCCCACCAACTGCTACGTCTAGTATTACGCTACCGCTGTGTGCTGTGACAACGCCACAAAGGTGGATGATAAGGCCCACCTACATTGCGAATGAATGTATCATGACCATGTGACGCTTTGCGGGGGGAGGCGCTGCGCCCTCCCCCCGCGCCCGCCTCCCGCCTTTTTATTTTAGAGGCAACCCCCCGCGGCTTGTGACAAAATGCAAGTGTATGATACGGCCCACCTTCTGTTTCAAGCGTGTGTGATCAAACTTGTCGTCAAAATTCAAGTGCGTGCTGTGCTGCCATGCTGTGACAAAACCACAAAGGTGGATGAAATGGCCCACCAACTGCTACGTCTAGTATTACGCTACCGCTGTGTGCTGTGACAACGCCACAAAGGTGGATGATAAGGCACACCTACATTGCGAATGAATGTATCATGACCATGTGACGCTTTGCGTGGGGAGGCCGCTCCGGGCCCTCCCCCCGCGCCCCCCTCCCGCCTTTTTATTTTAGAGCCACTCCTGCGGCTTGTGACAAAATGCAAGTGTATGATACGGCCCACCTTCTGTTTCAAGCGTATGTGATCAAACTTGTCGTCAAAATTCAAGTGCGTGCTTTGCTGCCATGCTGTGACAAAACCACAAAGGTGGATGATATGGCCCACCAACTGCTACGTCTAGTATTACGCTACCGCTGTGTGCTGTGACAACGCCACAAAGGTGGATGATAAGGCCCACCTCCATTGCGAATGAATGTATCATGACTATGTGACGCTATCTATCTATCTATCTATCTTCCTATCTATCTATCTATCTATCTACCTATCTATCTATCTACCTATCTATCTATCTATCTGTCTATCTATCTATCTATCAATCAACCAATCAGTCAATCAATCAATCATGTCTGTTTGTTTAACACAGTGGATGCACGATGAATACAACGGCAAACAACACAGAACCGTCCATGCCACTAGTGATCACATGTATGCAAGTCGCGGGAAACACGTCCAAAAACGGCAAGAACAAAACAAAATCGTTCAAAGCCAAAAAAAACGGGTGAAAAGCAAACTAAACACCCAAAAAACGTTTAAAACTCTGGAAAATGAATGGAAGCCAAGGAATACACCGGTTGGCGCCATGGAACAAGCAAACAACACGCCCCGCAAGACAGAATCCAAAAAAAAATCCCAAAACGCAGAAAAACAAATTCCAAAATAATTCTCCATCCATATTTAAATGTGATGATTATAATCATATGATATTATAGATGTATATGCATATGCGGTACTAAAATTGTAACACACATATATTTATATATCACCAACACAAATATAAACATAATATGTGCGTGTGTGTTACTGTACTAATTGAACTTATTGATATGTATTTTTGCATCTGTGCTTTACTCATTGAAGTATATCCACCGGACCAGCCGCTGATTCCGGCGATGCCGAGGTGAGTGTCCTGGTCGGTTTTTGTTGAACCATTTTCCGAAAGGTAGCGTCGATGACAGTCCTGGAATACCTGGGGACATGTGACAGGCTAAGATCTTATGCTGAATGTGTTGCTGACATATGAGGCAACCCCCCTAAACCATCTCTAATTGAGCATTATTGTTGGATATAGCAGTGTTCCCCTACTTGATCCTACCAATGGTTGGCTAGTATAGGATGGTTCGTTAATGTTTTTTTGGCCATATGACAGTATGTAGGTGCGCCCTGAAAGTTAACATTCGAGCCTTCAAAGTGGCGAGAGGAAAGAGGAAAATCACTGAGATATTGAGTACACAACACATTGGCCCCTAGGTTGTGCTTCAACTAAATACTTAAATTTATATGGCTAGACACTGTTAAAGGTCCTAGGCCCAAGCAGATTTCGGCTTAGAGTGTCAGAAACGTGTTATGAGAGAACGAGCTACCTATGCGGGCCATGGCAGCCATGGCCCTGCAGAGTGGGACTGGAGTTTTTGGGCTTCAGGTTCCACAGATTGACCGGCAACTGCTCGTTTGGGGCAGTTCCCTTTTGCCACGTGGCTGTGGGACTGCTGATTTGAGAATGATAGTCCGACATGGAATGAACCGGTTGAGAGTGATGCCTCAAGAAACAGCCTTGAATATCTATTGCATTCGCTTGCTAGGAGATCCAGAGCTGCCAGCAGTGTTTGAACATGTTTGCACTGTGCATTGTGCGCATTTCACATCCGAAACATCAACCAGCTAGGCGGTCCCACAGCCCTTCGGGGAGCCAACCCCTTTTTGCTCATGTAGCCTTGGTCAGAGCCCAAGGCCTTTATGACGCCCGCGCCACGCGCTGGCTCAGGAGCACTTGGTCCTGCTTGGTGCTGGGTCTGATCGGGGTCTCTTTATCGACTGGCACTGGCTGTAGTTGATGGTCTGCCAGGAAGGAGTGATTTTTCAAAGGGTTTGATACCTGGAAAATGAGCCAGTTTTGGGGGGTATGAACCACCACAAGTACCAGCTGCAATTCATCAGGGTGCAAGGGTTTTGAATGTATGGGTCACACTACGCGCGGTACTGTCTTGAATGGCTTTGACCCGTACCAAATATCTTACAGAGAAAAGGATCGAAAAGGAAATCCGCAGAATCGAAGACCATATTACCCTCGCCAGCGCGGCCACTGCCAAAAGTTTTCTTGCACTGTACCGCATGGCACAGCCATGGCAGAGATTTCCGAAGAATCGCTGAAAAAGGATTTCAGCCACCTTTGGAAATCGGCCCCACCGCAGGTGTTTTCAAGCCGAGCTCTTGGCTGATCCACCACATCCGAGGTCATGATGTACAAGAAATCGTGGTTGGGATGCTGGAACAGGCACGACTTGTCCAGTGGGGGTTTGCTGCCATGGGGGATGTTATTTTTTTTACACAATGTGATGGTTGTCACAGATTTTCACCTTTGTTCCTTGGGCTTGTAGCATGTAACTGGTAGACCAATACTCTTTGGTGGCACCCGAAGCCGTAATTGCTCTGCCATGCATCAACATGTCCAGGGCCCCTGACAAGGTAGAACTTGTTTCTTTGACTTCTTGTACCGTTTCTCGGGAGGCGTATGGCTAAACTCTGTCTCTATGTAAAGTGACACCCAAGATTTTCAAAAGTTTGAATTTCAAGGGAGTTTGATACAAAGATCTTTTGAGGATCAGTTCCAGCCTCAGATCCCAGTACGCTCAAACTGTTCACAAAGTATCGTAGCTTGATGATCCCTAAATGGCTCTCAAATCAGGAATTGGGCCACTAATCAGTTGCATTTTTTTTGAATAAAGATTCTCAAGTTGCATATCACATGTTTTTTAGATCTCCAATGTTTGCCACCATATTTTCAAAATATTTCTTAACCACTTCCAACAAATATTCAATCGTAAGATTTATATACTGGGATCCAAGCTATTCCAAGCTTAAATGGTTGATGGGGATGGCTGGGATGTGGTTGACCACAACATCCCCGTTTGGCGCCTTGTTGAAGGTGAGGTTCTCGGACGATCCATGGCCTTGGCTCAAGAGCGTCATTGGTGATTTTTTACCGCGGAAACCAACCGTGCAAAGCGTACTGCTGTGGCAGGAGCGGTGAAAGACGGTTGGGGGTGAGTGTTCTAGCCCTTGAGACAATGGTTGGATTAGTTTGCTAGGTTAATGGGCTCATTCTTGGTGATATACTCAACAGACCAACGTTTCATACACTAAAATTCAACACTTTATGGATTGTATCTAAGGTCCTGTGGTGATATGTGGTGACCAAGGCATTGAGCCATATCAACCAAGAATGGATGACGGATGACCCTCCTGCATTCTTGGTGGTTGAATTGGTGGGGGGCTTCAGGACAACCTACGTGATGACCTCGTTTGAAGAGGCAGGGAGACCCCCAGGAAATGGAAGTTGCTGGGGCTCAAGTGGTTTCATTTAGCAATCTCTTGCTGCAAATATGGGTAGAGAAACCAGCCAACTTTTTTGGCGGGAATGCAGGCAATCCAGGGATTGCCATGCAGAAAGTGACCTGAATGGGTAGGGAAACGCCCCAGCCTTGTTTAGTGGCCGTCATGTTGTCAAAGCTGATTCGATGCCAACCGCTGAAATCCCGCGGCCGCGCCAGACTTTCCAAGATGTGAACATGGAAAAGGAGCCGCGCAGTCTGATTACACCTGGGATGTCCAAGGTTGTACCAGGGGGTCCCATGTGCCTGGGGCTGGTTGAACAGGTCACCCTTCTTTTCAGACCTTGTACTGAAACAGCCGGTGGCATCTTGGATTTTGGGGAAATTGGAACATCACCCTGAAGATATTAGATGATCCCGTAGATGGATGCTCTGACATCCTACTTCCCCTGTGACCTAACCAGGAGGCGCAATTCAACAGTTTTGGCCCTTTGCCTTTGCAGATATTTTTCGGGGTATAGCTAGCTACTTGACTCAACCATCCCATTTGTTTGGATTCATTTGTTTGGGGTAAGCCCTTCGATGGCCCTCACAAATTTCTACGTTTGATTTGAACATACACCAAACATAGTAAGTCACTAGGTCCCATCTTATCTATGGTTGAAAAATCAACTAAGGTTAAACATAAACTAAGGTTAACTAGGTCCCGTAGTCATAGTGGTTAAGAGATCATCTAAGGTTGGAAACCACACCCAATGGTATGACATTGCAAGTCACCGCTTTGCCCGCCAGGAGGCCGAAGAGGAAGCCTATGAGAAGGGCTCCATGGAGGCAACTGTTTGCCCAGAGTAGTTTATACAACTTATATGTAACCTTTTGCCACACATACATATGTCTATAGTAGATAGTATGTAGTGTATAGTATAATAGTATATAGTATAGAGTATATAGTAATACAGTATATAGTGTATAGTATATAGTATATAGTATATAGCATATAGTATATAGTATATATGGGATATGGTCATGGTTTATGGTATGTGGCATAAGGATGTAGATGGTATATGGTATACGGTAAATAGTAGATAGTAGATATATAGTGGATAGTGAATAGTGGATAAGAGATAGTAGATAGTGTATAGTATGTAATCTGTAGTGTATAGTCTATACTGTAGTATGTTGTACATAATGTACATATATATATATATATATATGCATCTCTCTCTCTCTCTGTGTCTGTGCGCACACTTTAGCAGCTACTGTAAATATTTTGCCAGAGTAAGTAAGATTTTTTGCATGTCAAATCCATTCGATACCTGTCCCCTGGCTCGACACTAGGACGAGCAAGTTGAGGAGCCTGAAGGTGCTGGAGCTGAGAATCTCCGAACAGGATTTCTGATTTGGACATCGTAAATGGCCATTCATTGCCAATATTAATGATATAACATGATATACCGTCTTTCAGCGAACTCACTGGTGGATTCTGGGGGTTTGACATTTGGATCCATGGCATCCATGGCTTTCCGAGGTTCGGATCCGATCGTGTCTGGAGAGCCGGAAGCTGCGGAGCCAGAAGCTGCGCCACTGTGGCTGAAGGGGAGAAGCACGCTGCCAATGGTTTCCGTTGAAGAACTTAACACGACACAGGAACCCCCACATTTGATTTTTGATCCTTTTGTATTTTTCTTAAGAATGGTTTCGTATAGACAATTCCTGAAAACAAATCCATTTATAAAATTGAAGATGCAGGCATATGTGCACACAAACACACAGTCATATGTCATCATATGTCTATATATACATATGTCTACAATTAATTATATGCATATACTTGGAATGCCACGACTTATGCATGGGTCATATACGGGTTTTAACCCCTAACGAGTGATCCAATGTTTTGGGGTCTTGGTCCGGGCACTATCTGTTGGAACCATCCATAGCTCGGCCTAAGGGAAGAGGCCGCAGAGGAGGCAGACGCAACGATGGAAGAGGCATCGCACCGTGGAATGGGATGATTTCGGCGTACATTTCAACGCGAAAAGCGCAAGATTAGAAGAAAACTCTATCTACATTTTTTTTTGGTGCTTTTAATTTACATATTCTTGCAGAGTATGATGGTCTATCATGGAAACAACCGTGATGGTGGCTGTGACCCGGGGGAATCCTCAAATCCTTGGCCCCAGTTTTGCCCCAACCCAGGCCATGATCGAACCATGAGGTGAATACCCAAATCAAGATGTCTTGAGAACCTTTAAGGATGTACTACCTGCCCAGATGGCTATAGATGGCTTCAATGTCGTCATTATCACCATCATGAGCACCACAACCACCATCATCGTCATTGTCACCCCCATGGTCGTTAGTGGTTCTAACTACAAATGATACAAGAACTTTTTCCGGATATTTTGATGCTGGAACCAGTTCGCACATTTCACATGTTTCTGAGGGCTGTAAGGTGGCTCAACATGTGGCCCATCCCTGAGATCACTTGCCAGGAGGAGGAAGAGGATGCGGCCGAAGATGCGGTCGAAGAGGCCGAGGAAGGTGGGCCGGGAATTTGGACAGGGATGGGTTGGTGACGATGGTGGTTTATTGAGGTTTATTGTACTTAGTATGCTTAGTAAGTCTAGTAATGCCCAAAGTATTCAGAAAAGGTACTATAAATTTAATCCCAGTTGCACGGGGGTCAGCCAATGTTAGCCCTATTTACCTCATTTATAGCCAGATTAGCCAGGCTTATAGCTTAGCTTGCAAGCTGCTGACTATGCAGACTAAGCAGGATGAACCACCAGGTATAGAACTATTAGACCATTTTGATCGGGTTATGACTTGTATGTGGAGTTGGTTGGGGTTAAGCGTTGTTGAGTAGAGGCTCATGATGGCAAGTGCAACACTGTCATTCGTTCATGTAGCACCTGTATCTTATAATTATCAATCAATCATGTGTCCAAGTATTGACAAGTTAGTTGAAGCGAGTTGATGTTCTGGTTTGGCTTCCAAGATGCTCCAAGCATTCCAAAACCTATACGGCTCACTTAGAGCTGCGAATGGACTCTCTAAGGTATGGAAGATGCTGAAGCCCCTGAGACTGCCGAGACTGGAGATGCTGCGTTTCTTGGATCTGTCTTTTGGAGGGTCAACTGCTGGAAACCTACATTTTCAAACCCCAACAACGAATGAAACATAAAAACCAACTTGTCAGTTTTAGCTTCCATGTTCGACGTCAGAGTTGCGTCCTGTTTTGGAATTGGTTTCCTTTTGATTACTTTTGATTCACTTAGCACATTCCAATTTGAATCTTAATTTGCGCGGGGGTCGTTCAAGACTTCATCCAGCAGGACAGCTCGATGACTTTGTTAGATTTCCTGAGGATGAACGATCATGGTTTTTTGCCTGCCTCATGAATCCGTTCCCCCTCCTATAAATAAAACTGAAGAGCAGAGCCACACCATGTTACACCCCAAAATGACACCAGGGTTTAGTATATATGGTATCTTCGAATTTTTGGTCTCCATTCAGGAAGGTTTGTTGCAAAAAGGCAGGTGGGACTCTCTCTTCTGCACATCTTGGGATAGTTGTGAGGGATGGATCCATCCCGACTCCTTGCAGGGCAGAGGAAGCTCCACAGGAACCGGCTGGGCAAGCTGGGCCTTGAACTGGGTGAAGCGGCAATTCTAGCCATTTTTATCTGGATGCATGAATGATTTTCAAGCCATAAATCCGGGTGAATGGATAACATTTTGGCCATGATCGTTCACCACGAATCACTGCGAAATTGTTTTTGGGCATAGCCATAGCATGTACATAACCTTATGCTCGTATACTGTTGCATGGCTCGAGGAAAAAGCTAACCGCTATTGGCTGCATTTCCTGTAAATACAGGTTATCAGCCATATCCGCCTTTTGTTTTCCCGTAGGTACGAGTAGTGTCTGCTCTTGGAATTCCTTCCTCCAAGAGTTATAGGGATTTTCCTTGCCGCATTTTAAGTCATGGCTGCCCCTTTATTGCCTATTGAGAACTCCCCAGAGACGATCGATATTAGTACCCCTCCAGGTTCAAACGATCCAAGAGTAAGCGGGCACGCAGGGCATCGAGGCAATCGCGCTCATGCCACAGAACTCGGGATTTTCTCGCAGAGGTGTTTTGCCGTCCGCTACCCGGGAGGGTGGCCCGAATGTTGAAGGCACCGGAATTCTGGAATGAGAGTGTTCAACCAAATGAATGTAAACCACGATCAACGTGTGATTATTGATCAGCAACACTTTGTACAGAACAGCAAGGTACTGGTCCAGACCCATGATCCAGCATACACGGAGATGCTTGAGCAGCGCGTCACCAACTGGCAATCGCTGAGACGGAAGCTCAGGCCGCTCTTAGACATGAAGCTGTGACCAAGAGATCAACCAGGCAAGGATGTTTCTGAGGGAGAATGAGGAGAACATCAAAAGTCAGGCTGTTCAGCATGTCCGTGCCCATGAGGCTCAGTGTAAAGAAATGGTTCAGGCGTACCAGAGAGTTCTCGATGCCAATCTCTGACAATCCATGGCCTCGAAGGAGAGCGAGCTTGCACTACTTCGGAATCAGGCCGCCGAAAAGGAGCGTGTACAGGAAGAGCGCATCAAGAAGCTCGAAGAGCTGGTCATGCAACAGAGTCTCCAAAATCAGAAACTTCAGAGTATGTTGGACTCCCAGCTGTCGCAGCCTCCTCCTGTCCAAGTCGTTGAAACAGCGACTTTGACGAGGACGGTTGATCCGTTTGTCCGGTCCGCCACTATCCCGATCACGGGTGGAGGATATGCTCCCACCTCTGCTGTTCCGTCCGTTGATTCTCCGATCGCCGAACCGCCCATTGCTCCGCCGCATATGCATCCGCCGGATTTGTCAGGTCCGTGTGAGTCTAACATAGACGGCGATGCCGCTGAAATTGCCATGAACCGTATTCCACATGATGGCATCAACATTGCATACTGTAAAGCAGTAGGAGGAGTAAGTGGATCAGGCCCACCATTCACCATGCCACCGAACCTAGGGAATACATGGGAATACTACTCCAATGTCACACGCACCGTGCCTTATGGAGTTACGGATAGAAGGCCCGATAAATCCGGTGGAGGAGGTGATGGACCCGGTGATGGGGATGATGGGGATGGGAACGGAAACGGGGGAAACGGGAGAGGTGAGGGAATGATGATCCATCTTTACCGCCTTCGCTATCGATGGTGCCGACCGCTCACAAGAAGAAAGAGAGCCTTCTTCCTTCTTGCTCCCGGAGGTGGAGATGGGCGAGGTGATGACGACCCTGACAAGGATTCAAACGACAGTGATGAAAAGTTTGTTCGACGTATATATATGAAGAAGTTCCTTGGGGGTGGTTTCAATGTTGGGGGTTCAGATGATAAATGATAAGCCCAAAGCGAAGGAAGCCGACACCATCTAGCTTCCGGCCATCCCAGGTCCCGAGACTTACAGAAATTGGCGTATCAAGACCAGAGAGGCCATTGTCGCTGCATCCACCAACCCTATCCAACCCTGATTCAGCATTTGCATGGATCGGGGAAGTAGTGTAGAAGGAAGGTCAGGTGATTGAAGCCCTCCGGAAGGTGGAGCCGTTTGCGAAATTGCTGTCAGCCCTGATACCAGCATCATTACTGGAGATTCCGCACGTAAGGTGGACACATTCAAAGAGACAGAAGCAAATGAGGAACGCATCGTCCGAGGTCGTCAGGTGCTGTTCATGCGACATGACCATTTCAGTACCAACATGAAACACGGCCCCACATTTGCCCTCCAAGATCTGTTCAGCATTCGCCTGAAGGGCGAGAACCTGAAGACTTTCATTTCGAATTGGGATCAAGCCTCAGCAGGAATTGAGGAATCAGTCTTAGAGACGTTGTTCTACAACCAGGCCAAGAACTGCAAGACGATTGCCCATGATCTAGAATGAATATCACCGAGCTGATGCAGGCACAGAAAAGAGAAAATATGACTTCCTTGTTTCCGCTGTTCGCAGGCACCTCGATCGTGAACGCCTGGAGACGAACTGAGAGAGGGTTGCTCGGAATCTTTCAGGTACAGCCAAACCTTCCGCTCCTGCAGTCGAAGGCAAGGTTGGTTTCATTCTGAGAGGGTGCTGTGTGAAGTGGAACAAGGGAGGGTGCACTAATGACAATTGCACGTACAAGCATGAGGTCCCATCCAAGAGACCCCGGTCTACCAAGCCCAAGCGTGATAGTAGCAGGGGACGTTTGCCATCAAGAACCCAATCTCCCAAAGGCAAGGGCAAAAAGAAGGAATGCATTTTCTAGAAACGAGGACGTTGCGAAAGGGGTGCTGATTGCAATTTTTCCGGGTCGAAAGTCATCAAGGAGTCCAGGTAGGAAAATATGGCGCAGCCCAGGCAAGTCCAAGAGTGCCAGCAATTCAAGATCACCGGAGGGGAAATAAGACAGGCTCTGGTCCGAGCAAAGCCTCGCCAGCAGCAGTATGTTTGGTCGCTTCAATGTTGGCATCCGTGACAAGTGGTCTTTGTATCATCCCTGCGAAGGTTTGCTGCGAGTGTTGGCATCCGCTTCTCCGATGAAGTCGATGTGCACAGGGTTCCTGCCCGTGGGAACATGTGGCCAATTATTAATAAAGAGCCGGGAAATAGAACCACTTTTCCATGGGGACATCGATTGGAAGTTGATCATCAGAGCTTTAGCGATAGTGCTTTGTCAATTTGTCTGCCACAATGTTATCAGGTGCTGCCGAGAATCCCCTCAAAGGTATTCCAGCTAAGTGTAACTACGGATGTGACACTGAGTTTGGGTGTGACTATTGCATTCCAAAAGGCATTGTTGCCGTCCCCGCCGAACCCAGGGAATTGGTTGAAGGTTCCATTGACTTGCAGTTGGACTGGATCGCCGATACAGGCAGTGCTCGTGACCTTATGTCTCAGGGAGAGTTGCCGGACGACTTTGGGTATTATTCATCCAACCCTATCCGTATGATGACTGCAAACGGTGAAAGTTCATCCACAAAGCAAGGCAAGGTTTTCGTTCCTCGATTGCGCAAGACCATTCCTGCGGTTTTGTCTGTAGGTATGAGATGCATTGATGACGGAGATGACTTTGTTTGGAAGAGTTCCAGAGGAGAGGATCCATATCTTGTCAAACAGGATGGAATGCTCATTCCATTGACTGTAAATTGTAAATGACTGTGTGCCCTACCTGGCAGCCAAGCCAGGCCATCTCACTGCCGCTCCTGCCAAGAAGGTCGCACGCCGGGAGGCCGTGCAGGCCGACGTTGATTCAGGTGATGGAAAGGGTAGGAAAGGGGTGTGATCAAGCAGAAGGAATCTCAATAGTACCTGTGGTAAATCTTCAATTGTCGACCTGGTCAGTGAAGACGAGGAAGACATTATCGTTGAGACACCATGGGAACTTATTGAAGATGACAAATTGGTCCCGGTTGCCCCACCAAACATTGATGAGTTCGTGGCTGAGATGGAAGAATTAGCCTCATCGGATGGCACGAAGGGAGATACAAAATCCCATGGACCAAGGCCTGATGTGGTACAAGTTGACGTGTCTGGGAACAAAGGTTCCGGCGATAAGTCACCCCGCCCTTCGGGAGGAGAGTAGGGAAGAAGCCAAACCAAAGGGTCACCTATTGTGTCACATGCCGAAGAACACATTCTGCAAACCCTGTCGGCAGGCCAAAACGTTGAAACCTTCATCCCGGGCATCCGGGGGGGCGATGCATATTGAAGCTGAGAAGTTTGCTGAGCATCTCGCCGCCGACTTTCTCATCGCATCGACCGAGGACGAAACAGGTCTCGAAGGGGAACAGGTTGCCATGGTCTTCAAAGATGTTGCCGCAAACTTCATGTATATCTACCCCAGTGGTCAGAGAACGGCTAGAGATGTAATAATTACTAGCTTTGACACACTTCGTCGGAGGTATGGATGCCAAGCCGTTGACGCATGCAACTACACGATTTCATGAAGAAAGGATCGCAAGACCGGTTGCCGATGAAAACGAGAAGAAGGGGTTTCTTGCTCCTATCGCTGCCAGGGTGCTGATGAAGATACCCTTTGCAGCGCGCATGGCACGCTTTGATCTTCTCAGAACTGTCCAAGGGTTGGCAGCAAGGGTGACGAAATGGTCTAGTGATTGCGATAAGGCACTTCGTGGGCTTACATGCTACATCCATTCCATTGTCTACGTAAAACTCAAAGCCTTCATAGGGGATTCACTGTCAAAGTGTGGTGTTTTGCTGATTGCTGATCATGCTGGAGAGTATGACAATCGAAGTGCCACTGGATGTTTTCTCGCGTTGATAGGCCCCAATACATACTTCCCATTGACTGCATTCTCCAAGAAGCAAACATCCGTGTCAATGTCCAGTACAGAGTCTGAAGTTGTAGCAGCAAACATATCCGTGCGTGCTGTAGGTCTTCCTTCGGTTTATGGGCGTACCTCCAGAACGCGGAGGGAGATGAGGCCAAGGGAAACAGCACTCCGGGAGGATTGCCGCTCAAATCAATAACCACTCAGGCCGAAAAGGATAGAGTATACTGGGAGTTCATAAGGCATAGACGGTTACTTGTGCGAGCCCACCCCAAGAAGCAATCGTCATTGTTCGACCCATCGTCATGTCAAACTATCCCACTGCCAATTCATCGACTTGGCAACGCAAGGACAACGATGATGATCACCAGGGCAGGTATTGACTTCACACAGGACCATTGGAGGAAGAAGTGGGGATCCCCTATGGGTGAATATTGGGAAGGCAAAGCATACTTTCGGGTGTATGTATGGGCCTCAGGAGGTAGACTACAGAGTTGAAGCTCAAGAGCTCAGGGAAGCACTCACAGATTGGGAAGTTGTTGGTATGGAACGCATGGGGGACAACGTGGTATTGTTATTTCGCCCGAAGAGCCTCGAAGGAGTGTTTGTCGAAGACAGTCAGGTGACAATTCGCATTCTGGAAAATGGCAAGTCACCAACTTTTAGACACACCGACAAGACTCAGAGGGTTAACCTTTCATGGCTCAGTGCACATGAGCAGCGCAAGAGACGATGGTAAAGGCTTATCCACGGACCCTCCATGATGCAGGCTGCTGTGGCGCTGCTTCGAGCTTTGTCGCTGCCGCTCCTGACCCGCCAGCCTATCGCCCAGGGCGCAACACGCGCCCAATTGACGCGGTGTCCATACGGTTCCATCGCTATGCCATGAGCAGTAAAAGCTGTGGCCGGAGCACGGCCATGTCATTTGCCTGACTTGCTTCGATCGCATCCGCATCAAAACGCTTTTGCAGTCTTCGTTGCATTCGACGGTTTCGCATCCGTTGTGCATTTTGTATAGCCTATTTTCCATGCATAGTCTGACGACAGTTTTCGCATGCTGAACTTTTCATTTTGCGACAGTTCCGAGGTTCTGTACATTTGCATCGTGTTTTTGCCCAGGTCCGCTGTGGTGTGCCTCGGCTTCCTGCCTCCGCTGAAACACTGCGGGCGGCGGGGGGTGTTTTTGGGTATAACCATAGCATGTATATAACCTTATACTCGTATACTGTTGCACGGCTCAAGGAAAAAACTGACCGCTATTGGCTGCATTTCCTGCAACTACAGAAATAATTTGACCGAATTCGTGAAACTCAGTGAGAGAACTTAAGGAAGGTCATATCTCACTACCTCTTTTTGGGATTGTTTTTGAGGTTGGTCATTTGTGCTTGACTGAATTCGTGAAACTCAGTGAGAGAACTTAAGGAAGGTCATATCTCACTACCTCTTTTTGGGATGGTTTTTGAGGTTGGTCATTTGTGCTGGTGGTGGTTTCATGTGGTTTCATGTTTCGATTTCCACATTCCCACTGGTCCATATTTTTTAGCGGGATGGTAAGCAGCAACCAGGATGTCTCCGCAGGCATTTAGTCTTTGGCTCATATCCAGACATGCCAATGTGGTAAAGCCATAATAAACCATCACCAAAATCACCGTAAATGGGTTGTATAAACCACCCCCAAATGGCTTGAATTTAACTGCCAGCAGGAGGAGAGGGACGAGCCTTCACAGGATGCGGCTGATGCTGAAGCTGCGAACGATGCCGATGCTGCCACTGAAGCCCAAGAAGGCTCGCAGGTCATACAGTTCGAAGGTAGCTCCAGCATGCTCCATCCGAACAACTGCAACACTCCAAGAAGAGCTTTTATTTTGGGACAACCAGTAGTTTGGTATCATTTTGTTGCGGTTTCTTTGCAACAATCCACACGCCTGCAAGCTCGTTTGAGCCAATGAACCACCAAGCAGCAGAGCAGGTAAATTGTACCTCACCTCAGGGTCACTGCAAATGATGTTGTAAAAAGTGCTGACTTAATCTTAATTACACACCCATATGTGTATATATATATATATGATATAGATGTGTGAATCACCCACAAACATTTGTTTTTTCCAGGTTGGTGATTTATCCTTCAGCAAGGGTTTTACCTAATATACTCTGAGGCATTGAATTGTGATCCTTGTGTGTTACAAGATATATGACTCTTAATGATTTTAGCAAGGCTTGTTGGAATCCAACGTGGGAAACCCCCAGATACACATCATCCATGGGAGCCGAAACGGGAGAGGTGTGGAAGCTGCAGCTTCTGCGGGCCTTGGCGAGCCGGCGGATCCTGTGTGCCTAGTCCGCAACGAAAAGGTGCCCCTTCTTGTTTCCCTTTGTTGGATGGTGTGTCCGCCTTCCCGAGGGTCTTGTCTACCTTTGTCTCCCATTGTAATTACCCCTTCTTGTTCCCTTGTTGGATGGGCCTTGTCTCTCGTTGTCTCCCCGTGTCGCCCCTTGTCTCCCATTGTCTCCCATTGTTTCCATTGTCGCCCATTGTCTCCCCGCAAGTGTTGGATGGCGTGTCCGCCTGCCGGAGGTCTTGTCTCCCCTTGTCTCCCCTTATTGTCTTCTTGTTTCCGTTTGTTGGATGGTCTGTCCGCCTTCCCAAGGTCTTGTTTCCCCTTCTTTCCCATTGCCTTCCCAGGTGTGCCTGTGTTGGATGGTGTGTCAGCCTTGTAAGGTCTTGCCTCCCCTTGCCTCCCATTGTCTTGCCGCTTGTGTTGGATTGTGTGTCCGCCTTCCCGAGGCCTTGTCTCCCCTTTGTCTCCGCTTTCCCCCCCTTGTCCCCCATTGTCTCCCATTGTCTCCCATTGTATCCCATTGTCTTTCATTGTTTCCATTGTCTCCCATTGTCTCCCATTGTCACATGTGTGCCTGTGTTGGTTGGCGTGTTCGAGGTCTTGTCTCCCCTTCCTGTTGGATGGTGTGTCTGCCTTCCCAGGTCGTGTCTCCCCACACGTGTGCGTTTGTTGGATGGTGTTTCCACCATGTCCCCCTTGTCTCCCACCTTGTCTCCCGGTTTGTCTCCCAACTTATGTCCGAGCTTGTCTCCCGGCTTGTCTCCCATCTAGTCTTGTCTCCCAAAATTGTCTTTCATCTATGCTCCCATCTTGTCTCTGGCTTTCTCTCCCAGCTTGTCTCCCAGCTTGCCTGCCAGCATGTCTCCCAGTCTCCCATCTTGTCTCTCAGCTTGTCTTCCTGCTTGTTTCCCTTTGTTGGATGGTGTGCCGGCCTTCCCGGCATCTTCTCTCCGCTTGTCTCTCTCCCCACATGTGTGCCTTTGCTGGATGGTGTGTCCGCCTTCCCGGGGCCTTGTCTCCCATCTTGTCTTCCACCTTGTCTTCCAGCTTGTCTTTCAGCTTGTCTCCCACCTTGTCTGCTTGCCTCCCCTTGTCTCCCAGCTTGTCTCCCAGCTTGTCTTCCTTCTTGTTTCCCTGTGTTGGATGGTCTTCCCGAGGCCTTGTGTTTGTGTCCCTTCTTGTTTCCCTTTGTTGGATGTGTGTCCGCCTTCCCGAGGCCTTGTCTCCCTTGACCGACAACTTGTCCCAGCTTGTCACCCAGCTTGTCTCCCATCTTGTTTCCCAGCTTGTCTCCCTTCTTGTTTCCCTGCGGTGGATGGTGTGTCTGCCGCCTTGTCTCCCTTGTCTCCCATCTTGTCTCCCAGTTTGTCTTCCTTCTTGTTTCCCTTTGTTGGATGGTGTGTCCGCATTCCCTTTGTCTCCCATTGTGTCACTTTTTGTTTCCTTTTGTTGGATGGTGTGGTTTTTTCCGAAGCCTTGTCTCCTTTGTTTCCCAGCTTGTCTCCCAACTTGTCTCTCAGCTTCTCTCCCCGCTTGTCTCCCAGTTTGTCTTCCTTGTTTTCCTTTGTTGGATGGTGTGTCAGCCTTCCCAAAGCCTTGTCTCCCTTGTTTCCCAGTTTGTCGCCCAGCTTGTCAGTTTCCCTTTGTGGCGAGTGGTATCATTTTGCATTTTGATTGATGCTTTGGAAATATTGAATGAATACTTTAGCGTGAAGTTGCTCGCCCGCTTGGAAGCTGTGGGCTAGGGTTTTGAGAATGATGTCATCTTTCAGTTTTATCCTCCGATATTTTCATTACATCCAATTTGACACTCCTATGCTGCTTGATTTGAGTGTTTGGATCCAGATACCCCTATCGGATGTTTCTTTCATCGTTTTTCGGCATCTAACGTTGCGATAGCACGCGAAACCGAAAACTATATAAATGTGAAGTGGTCTTGCTTATTGCAAACATTTTCACGATGCCTGTCGGTGCTATTGCAGGTGCTTGATCCTGTTCGTCAAAACATTTCTTGAATCCACCCAGTGTTGGGGGTCTACGGTGGTGTAATTTTGGATATAAACTAACAAGGGTCCATAAAAATGGGGCACCTTCAAATTTGATGGTTTATCATCATTTTTCCAAGTTGAATGGCAATCTTGGGGTATACCCAATTCCATCGGTACAAAACAGACAGACAGACAGAAAGACTGTTGTTTGGTAGACGTTGATAGGCATCATGATTTCCCCGAGGTCTTCCCTTCAAACGTGGAGATAAATGCAGTGATTGCCCACGCTTCAGTAAACCGACTTTCAAGGGGTAGGACCTATCTCGTGGAAAGGGCAGCACCTGGCCTGAGGAATGAGGTAGAAACAGCAGAGAGAGATGCCGTGGAAACTGATGCAGCAGAACAGGGCGACGTTGATGCAGAAGAGGTGGGATGGGTAGCTCACAGCCCATCACAAGCAGAATTGGACCCTGGAACACCTTGGGAGGCAGATGAACCCGTTGAGGAAGAAACTGATGAAGATGACAAGGCAGCTCCCACAGAAGAAGCGCAGGAAGGCTCTTTTGGCAGCACTTAGCCGAGGAACTCTTGGTGAAGTCACTGTTGTCAAATGGCACGGCTTCATGGCCAAGAAGTTGTGACATGCTCTTCAGTCCTTCATCTGATTTGCTGACGGTTCTTTAAAGGTGCGGAGGAAACCCCTGCAGATGTTCACGGTGATGCTGCTGAGAAAGCGGCAGACGTTGCAGAAGTGCCGGCTGCGGATGCTGAGTGCCTTTGCATATTTGGGTGGTTTAGTGGTTTGAGCATGATTGGGAATGTTTGGGGATGATTTAGGATTCCGGATGTTTGACATGCCGTTGTTGCTTCTTTGCTCGAATCTTCAGCTTGAATTCGGGAAGGTGTCAATGATTTTGAATGACATTCGGAACCAAACTTGAATTTGTGCTGCAGAGGTAGGTGAGACAAGCGAGGTGCTACATTGATTGAATTTGAGTTGATGTGACCAGGCTCCTTAAGGTCATAATAATGCTATGAAAGCTGGCGTGTTGATTCGGTGGCAGGAATGATGAAATTAACTTTTTAAACAGTGGATGAGGGTGGGTGTGGGCACAAGTGAGCGCTTGAGGCACGAAGAAACAGCAGAGGGAGATGCCGTGGAAGCTGATGCAGCAGAACAGGGCGACGCTGATGCAGAAGAGGTGGGATGGGTAGCTCACAGCCCATCACAAGCAGAATTGGACCCTGGAACACCTTGGGAGGCAGATGAACCCGTTGAGGAAGAAACTGATGAAGATGACAAGGCAGCTCCCACAGAAGAAGCGCAGGAAGGCTCTTTTGGCAGCACTTAGCCGAGGAACTCTTGGTGAAGTCACTGTTGTCAAATGGCACGGCTTCATGGCCAAGCAGTTGTGACATGCTCTTCAGTCCTTCATTTGATTTGCCGACGGTTCTTTAAAGGTGCGGAGGAAACCCCTGCAGATGTTCACGGTGATGCTGCTGAGAAAGCGGCAGACTTTGCAGAAGTGCCGGCTGCGGATGCTGAGTGCCTTTGCATATTTGGGTGGTTTGGTGGTTTGAGCATGATTGGGAATGTTTGGGGATGATTTGGGGTGTTTGGGTACTTTGGTTGAGGCGCTGGCGAGATTTTTTAGATCATTAAGCACTGGAACTGCTTTTCCTGAAACTTTTGCTTGGGTTGACTTCAACCTGGGAATTCGGAACTTTGAGTCGGAATGGTATCGATTGTTCCTAATGATACGTGACCACACTTGCGGTCCCGCTCTGTGAATACAGGAGACGTCCATCACGCCATGAAAGGTACTGTTGGGACCGTGTGGTGTGTTCATCTGGTGGCACAAAAGAACGAAGTTGTTTCCAATGAAAGTACTGCAAGTTCTCACGTATAGGCCACAAAGTCAGTGATTGGTCCTCAATATCCATTGTGACCAGTGAAGCTGGCTGAGGGACCGAGCAGATGCCGTGGAAGCAGATGCTGTGGAAGCAGATGCCGCGGAAGCTGATGCAGCCCAAGAGGCTGACGCCATGGCGGAAGAGGTATGGAATCCAGCTGAGTGGCATACTTCAGCATGGGACACATCGACATGTTTGGTTTCCCCATCGTTCTTGCAATAGTGGAAGCAACATATCAACCTCGTTGTGCTTGGGACTCACAACTCATGACAGATATGACAGCCACATCGGGAGGCAGAGGAGCCTGTTGAGGAGGAGGCCGCTGAAGATGTCAAGGCAGCTGCCACCGAAGAAGTCCAAGAAGGCCTCTTTTGGCTGCACTGAGATGCATGGAGCTGAAGGCTTAAGACCTCAAGTGGTGTGCAACTTTTCCTGGCCAAGAATTTTTGAAACCTCCCTGGTTTGTCAACGCTTCTTTGAAGGCGTGGAGGCAGAAGCCCCTGCAGAATCTGCAGATGTCGACGGGGATGCCGCTGAAAAAGCGGAAGACATGGCAGAAGTGCCAGCAGCGGACGCCGAGTGCCTTTGCACATTTTGCACATCTTTGGGTGCAGCACTCATGTGTGCTATGTTTAAAGTTTAAAGGCATTCGCCCCCTCCTGCTGTCACACTTTTAGACGCCCATTTGACCTTTGGAATCTTGCTGCATGTTTCTGGTTCTATGTCAACAATTTTGAATAGTGTCCGGATGTGTCTGGTATTTTGCAGCCACACTTGTGCGTGCCCTGTGGCAGTGGATACTAAAGTTGCTTGACAGCTCATATGATTCCTTCCTCATTTGGTGGCAAGAAGGACGGAAAGAGTGCACAACGTGTTCATGGCTTGCAATTTATCTGAGGGACGAAGCAGATGCCGTGGAAGCAGATGCTGTGGAAGCAGATGCTGTGGAAGCAGATGCTGCGGAAGCTGATGCAGCCCAAGAGACTGACGCCATGGCGGAAGAGGTATGGAATCCAGCTGAATGGCATACTTCATCATGGGACACATTGACATGTTTGGTTTCCCCATCGTTCTTGCAATAGTGGAAGCAACATATCAACCTCGTTGTGCTTGGGATTCACCACTCATGACAGATATGATATGACAGCCACATCGGGAGGCAGAGGAGCCTGTTGAGGAGGAGGCCGCTGAAGATGTCAAGGCAGCTGCCACCGAAGAAGTCCAAGAAGGCCTCTTTTGGCTGCACTGAGATGCATGGAGCTGAAGGCTTAAGACCTCAAGTGGTGTGCAACTTTTCCTGGCCAAGAGTTTTTGAAACCTCCCTGGTTTGTCAACGCGTCTTTGAAGGCGTGGAGGCAGAAGCCCCTGCAGAATCTGCAGATGTCGACGGGGATGCCGCTGAAAAAGCGGAAGACATGGCAGAAGTGCCAGCAGCGGACGCCGAGTGCCTTTGCACATTTTGCACATCTTTGGGTGCAGCACTCATGTGTGCTATGTTTAAAGTTTAAAGGTATTCGCCTCCTCCTGCTGTCACACTTTTAGACGCCAATTTGACCTTTGGAATCTTGCTGCATGTTTCTGGTTCTATGTCAACAATTTCCATTAGTGTCCGGTATTTTGCAGCCATCCTTGTGCAAGCCATGTGGCAGTGAATAGTAATGGATAGTAGGTGGGATAATGCTCATACTGTTCCTTCCTCATTTGGTGGCAAGAAGGACGGAAAGGGTGCATGATGTGTTCATGGTTTGCACTTTATCTGAGGGACGAAGCAGATGCTGTGGAAGCAGATGCCGCGGAAGCTGATGCAGCCCAAGAGGCTGACGCCATGGCGGAAGAGGTATGGAATCCAGCTGAATGGCATACTTCAGCATGGGACACATTGACGTGTTTGGTTTTCCCATCGTTCTTGCAATAGTTGAAGCAACATATCAACCTAGTTGTGCTTGGGACTCACAACTCATGACAGATATGACAGCCACATCGGGAGGCAGAGGAGCCTGTTGAGGAGGAGGCCGCTGAAGATGTCAAGGCAGCTGCCACCGAAGAAGTCCAAGAAGGCCTCTTTTGGCTGCACTGAGATGCATGGAGCTGAAGGCTTAAGACCTCAAGTGGTGTGCAACTTTTCCTGGCCAAGAGTTTTTGAAACCTCCCTGGTTTGTCAACGCGTCTTTGAAGGCGTGGAGGCAGAAGCCCCTGCAGAATCTGCAGATGTCGACGGGGATGCCGCTGAAAAAGCGGAAGACATGGCAGAAGTGCCAGCAGCGGACGCCGAGTGCCTTTGCACATTTTGCACATCTTTGGGTGCAGCACTCATGTGTGCTATGTTTAAAGTTTAAAGGTATTCGCCCCCTCCTGCTGTCACACTTTTAGACGCCCATTTGACCTTTGGAATCTTGCTGCATGTTTCTGGTTCTATGTCAACAATTTTGAATAGTGTCCGGATGTGTCTGGTATTTTGCAGCCACACTTGTGCGTGCCCTGTGGCAGTGGATACTAAAGTTGCTTGACAGCTCATATGATTCCTTCCTCATTTGGTGGCAAGAAGGACGGAAAGAGTGCACAACGTGTTCATGGCTTGCAATTTATCTGAGGGACGAAGCAGATGCCGTGGAAGCAGATGCTGTGGAAGCAGATGCTGTGGAAGCAGATGCTGCGGAAGCTGATGCAGCCCAAGAGACTGACGCCATGGCGGAAGAGGTATGGAATCCAGCTGAATGGCATACTTCAGCATGGGACACATTGACGTGTTTGGTTTTCCCATCGTTCTTGCAATAGTTGAAGCAACATATCAACCTAGTTGTGCTTGGGACTCACAACTCATGACAGATATGACAGCCACATCGGGAGGCAGAGGAGCCTGTTGAGGAGGAGGCCGCTGAAGATGTCAAGGCAGCTGCCACCGAAGAAGTCCAAGAAGGCCTCTTTTGGCTGCACTGAGATGCATGGAGCTGAAGGCTTAAGACCTCAAGTGGTGTGCAACTTTTCCTGGCCAAGAGTTTTTGAAACCTCCCTGGTTTGTCAACGCTTCTTTGAAGGCGTGGAGGCAGAAGCCCCTGCAGAATCTGCAGATGTCGACCGGGATGCCGCCGAGAAAGCGGCAGACATGGCAGAAGTGCCAGCAGCTGGCGCTGAGTGCCTTTATCCTTCTTGCCCAGTGTTTGTTTGTGGTGTTGGGGCATGTTTGGTGCGTTAATAAGTCTTTTAATGCGCATGGGGCCAGAATTGGGGATGGAGCCGGGGGTGCTGGCATTTTGTTGCTGGGTCTCCCAGCTCTTTCAATATGTGGGTGCTTTCAAACCTTGGGGATGCCCAAACCAAAATGGCAGATAAATGTCACAGAGAGAGAGAGATATAATTATATATATAATACATACACACCCCAAGTACTGGCACCAGCAATTCAACGCCATAAATCCCAACCACCGATACCTAGGATGTATAGGGATGGACCACTTGCCCATGATATATATATATATAACTCATTTTATACTCACTAAATTCATATGTCATCCCGGCAGTACTGAGGGCAGATGCCGAGGGAGCTGCGGAGGCACGGCAGTGATTTCCGTTATCAAAAACTATCGCAGGGTAGGCCATTGGCTTCGCAGACTTGTTTTCAAGGATTGAAGGCATCCTCATATTTGGCCGGTGAATCCACGTTTTTTTTTTTTGTCCACCCTCTTATGCACAGCTATATATATATATATATTAAAAATAAGTAAATCAATAAGTAAATAAGTAAATAAATAAATATAAATATATATATATATATATATTATGTGTGTGTGTGTATGGAGAGGGCGATGGAGAGAGAGAGAGAGAGAGAGACACATATATGTATACTGTATATACGCATATATATGTCTATATACACATATGTATGTATGTATATATATATATATATATTGTGAAACCGCTTTGGACACCATTGGGCCTCACATCCATGTTGGAGCCACCATTTCAAGTGAAGCCTTTCGCCCGCCGATCCGACGCCTCTCAAGTGGTGGGAGGGCGTGGCAGTTGAGCCTGGACAAGCTACGGCACAGGATAAAGGCATTGGACAGCAGGGCCTGGGACTTTGCATCTTGGGTGTTGCCAGACAGGGTCAGGCAGGTGGCTTGGGTGATTGGAGCCCCTTGAAGATTAACATTGGTAGCGGAGCGCTGGGCTGCCGCTTAATCACAGGCTCCTAAGGGGCATTGCCTATTTTTGGGAAATAGGAAACACCTTTTCCTTAGGAGGTGCCTGAGCCATGGATGAGGCTGCGCAAGCAACGGGATCGGGGACCTTTTCCACTTCTGTGCCGCGGAATCAGATCCCTCGGTTCACACCGGGTGAGACGGACTTGCGGGTCTAACACTCGCAAGCGGAATTCTTGCGGATTCTTGCGGGATCTGTGGTCAAAAGGCTAAAACATTACTTGGACCAATTGGCTCCAAGAGCCCCTCTCTTGGTGGAGGGAGCCGCCTTCCAACGGATCTCCAGGCTGGATCCTAGCAAGTTGAAGAGTGCTGATGGAGTAAAATGCTTGGTGGAAGCCCTTGGTGGACAAAGCAAGATGAGAGCAACGACATTTACATTGCCCGACACGACGCTGCATTCGAAGATCAGCTGATGAGAAAGGTTGGACTAGAAGAAACCCGGGCCTATTATGTGATGTTGCGCCAATCGGTGTTGAGTGCTGAAGACCAAAAGGATTGTGATGGACTGCGGGGGGTCCCTCACCCACGACCAGGCCAAGAAGAGCATCCGACTTCTGGGCAGCAAGTTTTTTCAAGAATTGCAATCTCAGGGCAAGAATGTGATCAAGTGGAAGACCTATGATGTTCACCAGGTGGATGAAGAATCCATCTATTTATTTGCAAGAAGAAGAAGAACCTGACGAAGAGACCTTGATGACGCAGCTGCTGGAGCAGGGCGAGGACGCCGCTTTCGTTCAGGAGTTTGAGGAACAAATTCTTGCAGCTTGTCAGGAGTCTGCCGACTTGTCGGCCTGCCTTGCCAGTTACTAGGAAGCCCGCCAAAGGCTTCGGGAAAAGGTCAAATAGCGAGGCTTTTGGCCGATCTCGAATGCCAAAGGTCGAGGCAAAGGAAAGAAGAGCCGTGGCTTTGCTGGTGATGGAGCAAAAGGAGGTGGCAGTGGAGGGTCCTCTGGTTTTCGCCGCCGAAGCCTGGCAGACAGGATTGCAAACTCAACCTGCCGTCGTTGTGGCCAGGCAGGACGGTGGAAGCGAGAGTGCCCTTTGGCCATTACAGCTTCCATGGGGAAAAAGGGGAATGATACAGAGTCCTTCACGGGCATCATGCACATGGAGCTCTGTGAGAAAGTTGATGATGATGTGATCGGGCCCGCACTCTCGGCGGATGTCTATGACGACCTGCTGGTGGATGCGCAGGTTCTAGATGGAACATGGCAGGACTTGGGAAACATCTTAGGTTCAGTTGTCACATTGGGGAAAAGTGTACATGGGGGGGAGTGTTTGATGGTTCAAGGTGTTGTGATTTCATCCTCTCAACATGATGGATCTGTGTGCACCAGTTGTTGATGATGCTGAAAACGGTGAAACGCAAACAGGTTCAGGTCAGGTTCAAACAGATGTCAACTAACTCCACCACATGCTTGAACATGTACAGTCAATTCATCACACGTTTCCTAAGGAAAGTGACGTTAATGAATATCAAGGAAAGAGCTCTGTGAACCAATTTGACGGCTTGCACGATGCAGCACTTCTAAGTGACCAAGCCAGTCATACCCTTGGGATTGTCCGCGACTCGTTGATTGACACACATGGCTCAGCCGGCCTATCTCGATCGCATGTTGACCACTCCAGCGGATGCCAGTCTGCAGACCTATCGGATGCACAACAAGCTCCCGATTGCTCAAGTTCGACCTCCTCAGATAAATTCCCTCGCAGACTGGGGGTATCTGACCGTCCCATCCCGGAAGCATGCGGCCAAGACCTTTGCGGCCAGCTACGAGCAGGTGCCAAGCTATGTCAATCAGATGTGGAACAGACGTGGAGTATCCACGTGGGTGAGGAGCTTCCAGCCGTAGTGTCCCGAGAGACGTGCAGTGAGCCAAGAAGCTCGACGCCGCCGTGCTCAAGATGGTGAGCAACAATGGGACCCCAGCTCAGCTACCAGTGATGCCCAAGGCCACGGCACCTCAGCCTATGACCCATGCCAAGCTCAAGGGCAAAGGGGAGAATTCAGTGAGAGAGGGATGGATTCAGATCCCCACCGACACGCCAGTGCCCGACCAGAGCATGTCGAGGACCGTTTGCAAAAGAGAACCCACGAAATTGAGGACGGTCTGTCCAAACTCCAAATTGATTTTGCCTATGTTGGCCATTGGCCAGACCGAAAATGGAAAAGCGTGATAAATCATGCTCAAATTTCACGGGGATTTCGGGGTAAAAGGGAAGGGCCCAATGTAAAAAAGATGAGCCCTGAGGGAGTAGACCTCCTTGAAGCGTATTGTGATGAAGAGTCTCAATTGACCAAACATGTGATTCAAAGAGGGGGACGAGCTGTCAGATTCACCAAAAGGGATGGAGATCTTAGTGCCCCTGAAGGACAAGAGATACTATGGGCCTGGATACACCTTCTGGAACCCAAAAACGTATGGGTAGCACCCGAATGTCGTCACTGGGGGAACTTTTCACGTTTCAACGTGGGATGTAGCCTTGAGATGTATGACCAAATTCAAAGGGGAAGGGCGTCTGATAAGCCAAATTTAGTACTATGCAATCAAATTTACCTTCATCAAGTCAGTCACGATCGCCATTTTCACCTGGAATAGCCCAGAGGGTCAGAGATGTGTACTCAGCCGGAACTATCCGATGTGCTGCTGGGTATATTGCCAGCTGTCTTCCACATGTGCCAAGTTGGGAAGCTTAGATTGCCCCTCACTTCAGAGTATCTCCAGGAACGCACTTAGGTTCTGACCGCTAGTCGGCAAATGTTCATGAAGTTGCATGCTCAAACTTGTTCAGGAAATCATATCCATACTCCAACCAAAGGAAATTTCAAAACGCATGGGGTGGAAAAACGTTTCCTCTTATGCACAAGCCTACACCACATACTTTGCACGCAGTGTTGCTGGGGTAATATTAAGTGGGAGGAAGAACCCTGAACATCCCCTCATGCTGGAAGAGCTGTTGGTTGGTTTGGAAGATCATGAAAGACCCGAAGTGGCACAGGAGGCCATCAAGTGGCGTAGGGTGGAGCTGGAACAACCAGACCAGAACCATCTCTGTACGGAAAGGCACCAACATGGAAAGACATCTTTAGGACAGCTGGGTATTCCACTTCGAGGGTTGGCAACGCCCTTTTCAAGGGTGATGTTGGGGATCCTGTTTTGAAAATGGTTCAACAATGGCTTCAACCCGAGGTAGCTGGTTGTGCGACATATCCCTGGAGGAAGACTGTAGTTGTGGGGAAGGATAGTGGTGAAGTTGTTGATTTGGGTCCCCCAGAACATGGACAAAATTACCTCTGGCAAAGCAAATTCGGCCAACGGGGCCAGCAAAGCTGTCTCTATCTCATCCGTGCCAGTCTTTGGTCAGCCTCCGCAGGATCACCATGGTGAGGCCAAAGTGCCAGGCGATGTGTTGCCACCGGCAGTTGCGGATGATCAGACTATGGAAGAACACCTGGACTCCCTTGAAACTGTAGCTGAATGGGGGCCCAGAATTATCTCAAAATCCGGGCCTGGTTTTCTCAGTCTAGTGGGGAGCAATCTGAACTGAGGAGGCACCCTGTCCCCACCAAAATGGCACGGTTTTTTCTGACGGAGCAGGGGCAAAACCAGCAGTTATCACGGGGGCAAAAGACATGGCATGTGACACGTGTGTTGAAACCAAAAGGGGACCTAAAGGAACTCAACCGGGCAAAATACATGAAGCCTTAGACTTCAATGATGTTGTTGGGGCTCATGGGGCCTCTTGGACAAATCAGCGGGGTACAACCTTTCATTTCATGCATTTCATCGATGAGGCTACTCTCCAAACGTTCCTGAATACTTGGGTTCAATGGGCTGGACCCTGCCAAGTTTTGTATTTGGATCGCGCTGGGGAGTATATAAGCGATGAATGGGCCGCAACCCTCCAGGGAGAGGGCATTCACGTGTCAATGACTAATGACTGCTGCTGAAGCTCGAATGGAAAAGGACCGGGCAATAGACACCCTCGAAGAGTTTTCACATTGTTTGAGACATGCTTTTTCTGCAAAGAATTCTTTGAGTCGGGTTAATGGTTTTACCCCGGAACAGTGTTTGTTGGGGAAATCTCGAAAGTTGCCCGGATCCTTGACTGCTGATTCAGATGCCAGCAGCCACAGTTTAGCTGAAAGCTCGCTGCCGGAAAGGGTTCGATTCAAAGAAAATTTGTTGCGGCGTGAACATGCTCGGAAAGCATTTGTACAGGCCGGCAATGACTCGTTCTTCCGAAGGGCCTTGCTTCGACAGAGTCGACCAGGCAAAGTGGAGTATGAAGCTGGGGATTGGGTTTTGTATTGGCGGAAGACAAAGGGGGGTAGTAGAATAGAACGGGGCAGGTGGCATGGGCCCGCACAAGTGATCACTGTTCAGCAGCCTCGAGTTTTGTGGTTGAGTCACCTGGGAAGACTCATCCGAGCAAGTCCTGAGCAGATTCGGCCAGCCTCGTTGCGAGAGTACTCCTTCTTACCAAAAGGGGTTGATGGGAAAGTGGTGGACAACAGCTTATGGGAAGGGGGTATATCGACCTTGGAATGGGGACCCCCGAAAATGACGGTTCATTGGAAGGTATCTCCCATGTGTGATTCAACTGATGAAATCCCTGTTGAAGGTGGAGGTGCTCCTTCAAAGTTTTCATATGCTCCAACTACTCCGCTGGAAAGCCAACCGGAACAAGAGGAATTTCCACGAGACCCTGCAAATCCCAGTGAATCAGAGGATCAAAGGGAACTAACTGGGGAAAATGGTTTGGGGAACCCCAAAGAAAATGACATGTTCCTGTACTTGATGATGGGGTGATGATTTGTTGTTTGGGGATGATTTGGATAGTTCCCTCGATACCTTTAGGGTTGGTGAAATAGAAATCAAAGATCAGGATTTGGCAATATCCACGGCTGACCTCTTGTGTCAAGAACCAACAGCGTTTGAGGAGATTTTCATTGCTTCTGGGGATCCTAAGCAGCGAGTGGAGGTTGATTGTCGAAGGTTAAGCCCTGGGGATCAAAAACTTTTTGATGCTGCCAAACAAAAAGAGGTCAAAGCCTGGCTGGACCATGGAACAGCCAAGAACTTTCAAAAGGGTCTTTGACGGCCGAACAAGTCATGAGATGTCGCTGGCTGTCAACCTGGGAAGATCCACTGCTTGGCAGCACAGAAAAACGTGCCAAGGCCCGTTTAGTCATTTTAGGCTTTGAAGATCCCGGAGTGGGAGCAGTGGCAAATGATGCTCCAACTCGATCAAAAGACTCCAAGCAGCTGCTGTTGCAGAAAGCTGCAAGCCGCCGATGGGATCTTATCAATTTTGACATTTCCACGGCCTTCTTAAAAGGCGAAGGGGATGGCCGTCCTTTGGGAATCCACCCGCCCCCGGAAATCAAGAGGGCTTTGAGAATGGGGGATCAGGATCAGTGTGGCTTGGAAGGTGGTGCGTATGGTCGAGTGGATGCACCCTACTTGCCCTAAGGCGCACTTTGGAGTCCCTTGGTTTTCTGGCTGTCTCTTTACCCTTGTTACCCCTGATCGACAAAGCCTCTTGTAAGAGGAGTTCTTGGCATTCATGTTGACGATGGCATCGGGGCTGGGGATCAATACTTCAAAGAGACCATTGGAAAATTGCAAAAAGTTTATGATTTTGTTGCTTATTATGAAAAGGAATTTGGTTTTTGTGGGGTTCACTACAAGCAATGGGAAGATTACTCCATAGCGATGGATCAGGTTGGTTACCTACAGAAGATTGAACCCATTGAAGTTCCACGGTCTCGCCGAAGCGAACCTGAGTCTGAAGTTTCAGAGCCAGAACGCCAGCAATTAAGACGTTTGTGCGGCAGTTTGCAATATGCTGCAGCGCATACCAGACCGGATCTGGCTGCGAAAACAGGTCAGTTGCAGTCTTTGGTCACAAAGGCCAAGGTGAAGCACTTGTTGGAAGCCAACAGTTCTCTACGAAGGTAAGGTCCATCCGGTGTGTTTGATGTTGGTACCGATTCCTGAGGCCCAAGTTGCTTTTTGCGTTTTCTCAGATGCCTCCTTCCCAACTTCCAAAGACTTGTCATCGCGACAAGGAAGCTTCATCTTTGCAACAGACACCCGTCTGTCACAGAATGAAAGAACTGTGATTTGCCCCATCGCCTGGGGCTCACGGAAAATCCCATCGCCTGGAGCTCACGGAAAATCCCGAGAGGCCATGGCATTTAGCTCTTCCCTTGACAGATTGGAGCATCTTAGCATCTGTTGGGAGTGGGGCTGATCCCAGTGCAGTTTTGTCTCGAGCTCCCACTGCAAGTGCCGTGACTGACTGTAAGAGTGTCTGTGACATTGCAACCAAAAACTCTACCCCAGTCTGCAGCGAATATCGGACAACATTGGAGTGTCTGTTAATTGGAGAACGTTTGCAAGAAAATGTCGGTATGCGCTGGATAAGCACTCACTCGGGGAGTTTACGTGAAAGTCTCTGTACGGGGAGGTATACTCTGTTCGACGAGGATGAAGGTCTCAAGCTGAGAGCTTCGAAGCGTGAGCGATTGCAATGGCTGCGAAATGGCACCACTGTTAAGAAACATGGATGTGAAAATCAGTGATTTAAATTATTTTTGGATTTTGAGCAGTGTGAAACCGCTTTGGGCACCGTTGGACCTCACATCCATGTTGGCGCCACCATTTCAAGTGAAGCCTTTCGCTGGCCGATCCGACGCCTCTCAAGTGGTGGGAGGGCGTGGCAGTTGAGCCTGGACAAGCTACGGCACAGGATGGTCTGGGACTTTGGATCGTGGGTGTTGCCAGACAGGGTCAGGCAGGTGGTTTGGGTGATTGGATCCCCTTGAAGATTAACAATATATATATATACATATGTAAGCATGTTATGTTTTGTTATTTTTTGTTCTGTTTTGTAATGTTTTGATATGTGATGTAATGTATGTATGTATGTATGTAAGTAATGTATGTATGTATGTATGTAATGGAATGTAATGTAATGTAATGTAATGTAATGTAATGTATGTAATGTAATGTAATGTCATGTCATGTCATGTCATGTCATGTAATGTATGTATGTATGTATGTATTAATGTAATGTAATATAATGTAGTGCAGTGTAGTGTAATGCAATGTAATGATATGTAATGTATGTTAATGTAGTGTAGTGTAATGTAATGTAATGTAATGTAATGTAATGCAATGCATGTATGTATGTATGGTAATGGAATGGAATGGAATGTAATGCAATGTAATGTAATGTAATGAATGCAATGCAATGCAATGCAATGCAATGCAATGCAATGCAACGCAATGCAATGCAATGGACGTACGTACGTACGTACGTACGTAGGTAGGTAGGTAGGTATAGATAGGTAGGTAGGTAGGTAGGTATGTAGGTATGTAGGTATGTAGGTATGTAGGTATGTAGGTATGTATGTATGCATGTAATGTATGTATGTATGTATGTAAGTAATGTAATGTAATGTAATGTAATGTAATGTAATGTAATGTATGTATGTATGTAATGTATGTAATGCATGTAATGTATTTCATGTATTTCATGTATGTAATGTATGTAATGTATGTGTATGTAATGTAATGTAATGTAATGTAATGTAATGTAATGTATGTATGTATGTCTGTGTATGTATGTATGTATGTATGCATGTATGTATGTATGTATGTGTGTAATGTATGTATGTAATGTAATGTAATGTAATGTAAGTATGTATGTATGTATGTATGTATGTATTATTGTAATGTATGTATTCTTGTAATGTAACGTAATGTAGTGCAATGTAATGTAATGTAATGCAATGTATTAATGTAATGTATGGTAATGTAATGTAATGTAATGTAATGTAATGTAATGTAATGCATGTATGTATGTTTGTATCGTAATGTAATGTAATGTAACGTAACGTAACGTAATGTAATGTAACGTAATGCAATGTAAGTTAATGTAATGTAAGTATGTGTGTATGTGTGTATGTATGTTGTGTTGTGTTATGTTATGTTTTGTCTTGTTTTGTTTTGTTATGTATGTATGTATGTATGTATGTATTTAATATACTTTGCAAAAACACACCACACACACAAACACACACACACATACATACATACATACATACATACATACATATATATATATAGATATATTTATACACGCCGGGATGCACCAAAATTGATAGTGAACCATGCTGGCTTAGGGCCCTTGCAGCGTCAGGAAACACAGATTGACGAAGCCGCTGAAGTAGCTGAAGAGACTGCAGAAGGTTCTTGGGCCGCAGATTTTTGGCCAAAACATTACTATTTTTCCTACTTCACAAACAACAAATGATAAAACAAAGGAGGGTTGCCGATTCGTTGCTAATTTGTTTTGCTGTGCCTGAGTGCCCGATTGATGTAGACCCAATGTCTCACTTGTGTGGTGTTTTGTTATTTTTGGTGAAGCGGCTCTGATATACCCATTGTATCGCAGTGGTTCTGAGGGAAACATACATACATGCATGCATGCATACATACACCCACCCATCCATCCATGCATGCATGCATGCATGCATGCATGCATACATACATACATACATACATACATACACACATAACACACACACATACATACACACACATATATATATAGATATATATACATATAGGTGCTTTCAAACCTGTCACCAGTGATGAAAACTTGGCGGCAGATGGGAAAAATATCTTACAGTACGTAGGCAATACCATCAATTTGGGCAACTGGAATCACCTTTGAAGTCGGACTTAGTCCTATCTTGGCTTTACAAGTGATTTAATCCTCCCAGTCCCTTCATCACCGTTGAATTTGTCTTGGCCCAAGGAGGATTTGTTGTATTTCAGGTGGCACCGTACTGCTGAGATGCACAGCGTGCTCTTGGCAGCGTTTGCGGCATGGTTTCTGTCTGCTTCCGGGCAGAAAGCCCCGCTCTGCAAGCGCAGAAACACAGCCGGGTTGTCGCTCTTGGCTCACAAGGGTCACATGCACAAGTCACCAGAAGTTCCGGATCAGTCTTCGGAGGACATTTGGGTCCCAAGCTACTCAGATTACAACTGGTGTCATTGTGGCGGGATTGGCGACAATTTTTGCGACCTGCTACAGACGGGCAGTGAGCGAAGCGGCGCTGGAACCACCGAGAAGAGCCTCATCCACAGCAGCTGGAGTTACAACCGGACCGCGCAGTGCAATGTGAAATTCTGTGGGGAGATGTATCCCAGCAGTACCTACACTTGCTTGAATATTCCTGGCAATTGTTTGGGGCTGACAGGGAATTGCTTGTACACAACACCGAATCCAAGGAACACCTCAGATGTTTGTGGACATCGTCTTTGCTGGTGTGCAACTGTCCCCCCAGGTCAATGCATTCCGGAGAAGTTCCCAGGGTACGTCATTGTCCAGAATGGTGCCTACAACTTGACGACTGGAAAAAGACCGCACCCGGTTGGAAATGGGTCCATAAGGGAGTACCCACCAGACCTTCGTGTGTGGGAAACAGTTGGTGGTTCAGGAAACCATGCATGCAGGGGCGACAACAGTTCTGACAACAACCCAATGCATTATGAGGTCCACACAACAATCAAATCACTTTGGGGGTGCAAGAACTTCTGTGAGCGCACAGACTACTGCAAAGGGATTGAGTTCAGTGCAGGCCGCTGCGAGATCTGGAAAAGGTCTCGTGGCATTTACTATGTCAAAGAGATCCCCAAAGAGAAGGGTGAGTTTACATGCCTTCGTTTTGGCTGGCCCACCAAGAAGCTAGTTCCTGCTGGTCCAAGTGGCACATCTCATCCATGCCGTGGCCGATCAAGCACGGACAACCACCCAAAGCATTATACAGTCACTTGGTGGATTGCAGCTCCCCACTTAGATTCTTGGTGTTTTTGGGTTTGATATGGGAGTTTCCACATAACCACTGAGAATCAAAGTTTTGCCAGGGATGATGCCATCCAGGTCATTAATGGAATCAGGGACATTGAGGAGTGCAAGGCGATTTGTGCTGCACAGACGGGAGATCCCTGCTATGATGCAGAGTTCGGTGGCTGTGAGCCAAAATGCAGCGGCATCGAGTTTTCCTTGGGCCGTTGCGAACTTTGGCATGTAGAGATTGAATCAGTCAACCCTAATGTGAATGGCTATACATGCCTCAAATTTGACATGTCAACATGACCACATGGTGGGATCGGCTGCTTTTCGGAGCGCAGCTCTGCCCACAGTGATGGGCCGTTGCAGCCCGCAGTCCGGCCAAATCCCAAGCAAAACACAGGACAAAACGAGCAGTTGTAAGTTGTAAGCTGTAAGCCCTCCAAAAAGTAGATCCATATGTTACATATTCATATACATCTATATACATAGTTTTGCATGTGCAGACATAATCTAGATGCATAACTATAAATAGACTAGGAAAAACAAGTGCACAAAAAGATAAATAATAAATGAATCTATATTCTTTAAACTGATGCCCTGTCATTTGCACGCTGGTTCGGAGCATTCTTTGGTTTCCGTCGCTATTTGGAATGACGATCCATGATGATCCTCAATTTTGTTTCGTAATTGAAACCATCAATCAATATTTGGTGCTAGCTGCGGGGCCCATCTCTGCTACAGTTTCAAATCTGCGGACTGCGCCGTTCTTCGTGGCTCATGTGCCACCAGTGCCATGAGTTTCAGATCCCTATGCCTCCAGGTACCATTTCACTGAGCTACCCCTGGGTATTCAAGCATGGCTAGCAGGGAAATCCCCTACGCCCTACACATGGAGGCTTTAATGGGAAAATTACCTACATAATCTACATATAAAATGAATTAAATGGGATTTTCCATTGTATGTTACCATGGTTGACTACTTGAGGGTGACCATTTTAAATGCTGAAGCTTGTGATATGCCACTGTTAGGGGTGGAGGTTTTAGACGCACACACCGATATGTGATGCATTCATGTATACATTTTATTAATACACTTTCACGATGCTGGTAAGCCTCTCCAGCTCGTTATAGCAGCGATTGTAGCGCACATACATACATACATACATACATACATACATACATACATACATACATACATACATACATACATACATACATACATACATACATACATACATACATACATAAATACATACATACATACATACATACATACATACATACATACATACA
Source organism: Cladocopium goreaui (assembly GCA_947184155.2). NCBI lineage: Eukaryota > Dinophyceae > Suessiales > Symbiodiniaceae > Cladocopium > Cladocopium goreaui. Next base: position 771,238 of record CAMXCT020005334.1, on the reverse strand, counting down.
TACATACATACATACATACATACATACATACATACATACATACACATACAACATACATACATACATACATACATACATACATACATACATAAATACATACATACAAAATTACATACATTACATTACATACATACATTACATACATTTACATACATTGCATACATTGCATACATTGCATACATTGCATACATTGCATACATTGCATACATTGCATACATTGCATACATTGCATACATTGCATACATTGCATACATTGCATACATTGCATACATTGCATACATTGCATACATTGCATACATTGCATACATTGCATACATTGCATACATTGCATACATTGCATACATCCCATACATCGCATACATCGCATACATCGCATACATCGCATACATCGCATACATCCCATACATCCCATACATCCCATACATCCCATACATCCCATACATCACATACATACATCACATACATCACATACATCACATACATCACATACATCACATACATCACATACATCACATACATCACATACATCACATACACCACATACATCACATACATCACATACATCACATACAGCACATACAGCACATACAGCACATACAGCACATACATCACATACACCACATACATCACATTACATACATTACATACATTACATACATTACATGCATTACATGCATTACATGCATTACATGCATTACATGCATTACATGCATTACATGCATTACATGCATTACATGCATTACATGCATTACATGTATTACATCCATCCATCCATCCATCCATCCATACATACATACATACATACATATATACATGCATGCATGCATACATACATACATACATACATACATACATACATTACATTACATTACATTGACATTGACATTTACAGTGACGTTTACATTGACATTACATTTACATTACATAATTTCATACATTACATATATTACATACATTACATACATTACATACATTACATTACATTACACTACATTACATTACATTACATTACATTATATTACATTACATTACACCACATACATTACATACATTACATACATTACATACATTACATACTATACGTTACCATACTATACTATACTATACCATACTATACTATACTACAATACTGTACTATACTATACTATTCTATACTATACTATACTATACTATACAATGCAATACAATACAATACATACAGACAGACAGACAGACACACACGCGCACACAGACAGACAGACAGACAGACAGACAGACAGACAGACAGACAGACAGACAGACAGACAGACAGACAGACAGACAGACATACATACATCAACGCATACATACATACATACATACATACATACATACATGCATGCATGCATCCATACATACATACGTACGTACGTACGTACATACACACACATACATACACACACACATACATACATACATACATACATACATACGTACATACATACATACATACAGACAGACAGACAGACAGACAGACATACAGACATACATACATACATACATATATGATCATTACACATAATAAATCATCATAATACTTTGTTTGTATGTGTATACGCACATATCTGTTTAGCAACCCTTTAACCATTACAGTATTCACAATGGTCATTGGAGGGGAAGGGCAAGCTTTAGCAAATTTGTCATGCTCGGCCAGCACAATGCTTTTTTGTGCCGGGGCAAAGAAACCTGCGCCTGTTTGTCGCTTCCATAGTGGTCAGCAAGCCAGAAGCTATGTACCCACTCCAATCGGAATAGAACTAAAAATTCAGCATCCCTCGTTACAACCCACAGATGCTCGATGCCAAAAGGAAACCCAATGATGACCCTTGATGGCGTCCAATTGTTGGACAAATCGTCTACGCAGCAGCCCTCAACCTTTAACTTTAATTTCTTGGAGGGTAGGTGGATTGGTAACAAGAGTGACTCCCTGCTGTGGGTCCTTGTCATAGGTCATAGACTCATAGGCTGGTTGTAGAGGGTTTTTTTCCACTCCCAGAGCCACCCTAAAGCTTCTTTTCCCCAATGGACTTGTTGTCATCAATTATTCATAATTATTCCACTTTCCACGGAGTAATATTCAACAGTCCCATCTTGGCAGTTTCTTGGGTCTTTTCTGCAAGGCGAATCGGCCGAAGCCCCTGGTGCAGAACCATCAGCAGAGCTGCCAGCCGCAGATGCAGCACCGGATGCCATGTGCCTGCTATGCAATTCCGTGATTGCTGCCTCTGTCGCTTCTGTCACCGGCTGGTGTTGAAAGGAATCGTTTTAATTTTGTCCAATGATAGCATCAGTATATGTATACGGTCGATCTATCTATCTGTCTGACCCTCTGTCTATTTGTCTGTCTGTCTGTCTATCTGTCTATCTGTCTATCTGTCTATCTATCTATCTGTCTGTCTGTCTGTCTATCTACCTATCTATCTATCTATCTAATCTAAATCTAATCTAACCTAATCTAGTCTAATTTGATCCAATCCAATCTTATCTTATCTCATCTTATCTATTCTAACTATCGATCTATCTGTCTGCCTGTCTGTCTATCTATCGATCTATCTGTCTGTCTATCTATCTATCTATCGATCTATCTGTCTGTCTGTCTATCTATCTGTCTGTCTGTCTATCTATCCATCTATCTTTCTATCTATCTATCTATCTATCTATCAGTATATTAATGTATGTATGTATGTGTGTATATATATATATATATGTATATACACATATAGATATAATATATCTCTCTCTCTCCCTCCCTCCCTCTCTCTCTCTCTCTGTGATACCACCACCATAATGGATATTTTAAGCTTTGGAGACAGATCGTTTCTGATTTTTTGGGCGATTCTGCCCCATCGCTCCTCGGCCACCCCCGAGGCAAGCTGAAGCGTCCAAGGGAGGCACTGCAGTTGAGGCCGTGGCCGCCGTGGCCGCCGTGGCCTTTTCCGGCACATTGAAGCCGCAAGGGATGGCAAGGGATGGTAACTTAAAAGTTGCGAACGAAAAGAGGGTACAGTTTCTCAGAAAATAGGAGGCTCAATAGAATCAAAAGAAAATAGCTTGGCAAAGTGACACTTATCTCTGTAAAGAGTGGATTTTCCGTTGCCAGGTTGGAGGATTGTAGGATCATTTGTTCCAGTTTCCATTTCTTCCGACTTCCATAGCCATGTGGGTTGACCTATCCTCTCCGGACGTTTTCCTTGCCACATGGTCCTTCAGGATGTAGCAGAGCCTGAGGAGACTGTGGCTGATGCCACAGAAGTGGCTTCAGGTTGCTAGAAAGCAATAGGATGGGGCCTGGATCCATGGTATGTGATGGTTGGTATTTTAGTATATATGCTTCAGTATGATCGAAACTTGTGGTTGCTGGCACAGCTGAGCTCGCTGAGGTTTGCCCCAATCCGTGGCCGATGGCGCTGCTGATGCCATGAATCCTGGCTGGACTGTTGTTACCAGTGCCTCGTTGGGCTTATCATTGGGGTTTTATATCAGTCTTCACTGATGTAAAATATGGTAAGGGCCCCGAGTCCCCCTGTAAGCTAAAATATGAGAGAAACTCAGTTGCAACTACTAGCAGGAGGGGCACATCACAGAACATTCCACTGTTTGATTGCTGAGCATGCTTCTATACTTCACTGTGATTTGCCCTTTCTGCCATACAGAACCATGTTGCACGACTGCCCAGCTCAAGGATTGCAGAGGCACCAGTTGAGAAGGATGTCGCAGCGGACGAGGCCGCAAATGGTGGAACAACTCGTGTCCCAAACCTTATCTGGGCTTGTCATGGCTCTGAAAACAGGGTACCGGAAATCCCATGCTATGGTCAAGCAACATGTTCATGCATTTTCATGCATTTTCCCAATGTTTTAGTGTCAATTAACTTGGAGGCTCATCCCTCTCTTTGAATATACCCATATCAGATGGGTAATCCCATGACCCTCTCCCTCTTACATAGCTCTGGAGAACCACCTTGTTGATAGGTGTCCATCTGTAAAAGCGACTCGTTTCGAGGCCAGCGCATCCTTGGACGCCGGCGAGGCGGCCCCACAAGAGGCTGGTCATTTGAAATCAGAAATCACTTCTCTAAACCATTCACATCATGATCATTTTGAAACGTGCCCAAATAAATAAATAAATAAATATAAATACACGGTATCGGTATATATATATGACTTATTCAGTTGGAATATGACCACTAAGCCGAGACTAAGCCAGCGTGTTCCTTTATTTGCTCAGCAAAACTTCTACAGCTGGAAATTGCTTCTGGAAATTCTGAGCTGGCTGGTCATTTGAAGACCTTTCTACGACTCTTTCAATTTCTTCTGGTCCTAAAAATAAGACTCGGGTTCTAAACCTTCCACCATGCGAAAGGATTTGTACCAGCACTGTTTGTTGATGTTTGTTGTATAGCTCCTCTTTTTGCAAAGAACCTGTTTGTTGACTGATTTGGAGACTGATCCCATTCGAAAATATTCCAAAGACACGCGGAGAATGGTCGCTGAAGATGGCCTTTTCATGCCTTTTCTCCGTTTCCGATTCAGGGCGATGGCAAGAAATCTGGACTCGGTTGGCTTTATGTGCCTTGGTAGTTCTTGGTTTCTGAAGAGTCCACAACATGAAATGCCATGAAAAGTGCCTCAAAATATGACCTCTTCTGTTCAGAGGGAGATGCTAATGATTAGCTGCTAATGTCCCAAACCTGCGGTGCCTGTGTTTCTTCAACATTTTATTTCAATTTTTCAAAAGGCTTGAACAACGCCCCAATGGCAAGTCATTATACAGGTACCACGGTGCCACATTACCTTCTCTCTTCTGTCCCCCCAAGAACAAAGGCCACCCGCAGAATCCCTGGCGGAACGTACAGGATCTGGATCAGTTCATTTCTGGTCCGTTGAATTTCGGGGAGGTTTAGAAGGGGATGTGACCGGACTATATCATATCCAGTTTTTTTTCTTTGTAACATGTCATGACACCAATGTTCTAGAATGGTTGCAGATCATGTGCAATTGTTGAATTGTTGTTGACTACCCCCCATTAAATCATTATTGGGGGAGATGGGCTCACATCCACTCACTTTCTATTTGGTAGTTTGGTGGTTCAACACCACTCTTTCGTAGGTTGTATAGCTACAATTCGTTGACTAACCCCGGTAGGGAGATGGGATAATGGGATCTTGCCATTGCCACCAGGGTTAGGGGGGGCCTCAGGTGACCTTCTCTGCAGTTGGGATCCATTACTTGCGTTTTTTATTGCGATATGTAGGGATCTTGTAGGTCAATGGTATACAATTATTATACACATAGATCATCATAGATCCATTGATTGTTCAATATTTAAATTGTGGGATAGGTTCCAATGGTTCCAGGATTGTTGGAGCTTCCCAAAAAGAAATTTCCTTAGGCCTCCACGGTGGCAGTGGGTCAAACCCTGCGCTCGCCCATGCGCGGTGCGCGCACCCTTGCGGAGCGGCTGCGTGCGCGAAATCCAGGTGGGGTTTGGGGTGATTCCACATTCCAGCTTAAGGACAATTAAGTTATCACCTTAGATAAATTGTTGAAGAATGATGGACATTTGACTCCTGAAAATGATGTTCAATTGTGTGCATTATAAGGTAGAATCATGATGACAATGGTAGATTCAGGCGGAACACGTGGCAAATCCGCCATCCTCCACTGGCCACTGCAAGGAGAGAAGGATGACGAAGCCACTGCAGCTGTGGCAGGCCGATAGTCAAAGCACCAGTCTGTTGGATCTGTTGGTGGCGAGCACTTGCCATTCCCACAGATTCTTACAGCACACAAGTATACATAAGTATCAGCAAACCAGCATTATAAAAATATATATACTTCTGCCATCTTCTACCATTTGACTTGACATAATCGAGTATAACCCAGTATATATTACTATATTATTATTATTGTTGTTGTTGTTGTTATTATTATTAACTATGTTTATTATTTATTATTACTTACATTTTTGTTATTATTATTACTATTATTATTATTATGTATTATTTTTATTACTAATATATATATATATATATCCCGTATAATCCCATCCCCCCCTGCACTTCCTTCATTCTTGGGCCCCGAAATGAAGGTACCGCCTTGGCGCCTGGCAGCGGCGCTGCCCCAGAGCTGGAACGTGCGCGGCAGCGCGCGCGCCGCGCCGCGCAGAGGCCAAGGAAGAGCCAGTTGGACCAGTGGCGTGGCACCTGCGGAGCCTGTGGAGCCTGTGGAGGATGGGAATCTGCCCATTTCCGGCCCAAAAGGAGCAAAAATGAGGTGTAGTTTATGGCAATTTTATTGGACAGATGATGATGATGATGATGATGCTGATGGTGGATGATTGATGATTGATGATTTATGATTGATGATTGATGATTGATGATGATCAACCATTGCATGAACGAGCATATTTGGTGCTACCCAATTTCCAGATGGGCCCAAGTGGAGGTGTTAGCCAATGTTAACCAGCAGAAAAGGAGGATTATAGAAACCAGCACAATGAGGATTTGAATGGATTCAATAGCCAAGAATGTGAAGGCGTGTTTCAGGAAACCAAGAAATGCCATCATGATGGAGCGGCGATTTGTTCTATTTTTTGGAACCCGCTATCTTGCTGATTGGGCATTGGAATTGCTTTCCATCCCGGGTTTTATTAGATCTATTGCATTTTTAAGCCCATTTCTTTCCACGTTTGATGTGTTTTCGATGCTTGGCAAACCATTCAAGACCCAATTTCAGTTTGTGAAATCAGTTGAATCCAATTGAACTCCCAATTTGGTACTGGTGAAGGCAACTATATTTTCCTCATCCGCTTAGAGGTTATCTCTGACCCAGTGTGGCCAGAAAGCCAAGGTTCCCAGCCCGGGATGATGCTGAGGAGGTGGGGGATGATCCCATGGTGGCTGAGATTTCAGGGGAATTTCCCAACTTTCCAGGCTGAGGAGGAAGAGGAGGAGGATGACGCCGTGCAAGAGCCCGAGACGGCATCCGAGACGGGGCCTCAGAGGCCTCAGGATTTTCAGGGATTTGGTCGGAAGAAACTTCAGTCGCAGTGGTTTGCGGCCAGTATGAGATATAGTTTCATGTGTTGTCCTGATCTCATGAACATGTGTGTCATATTGTGTCATATACTTTCATTCATTTTGATATCTATATGTGGATTATTTGGCGCATAAATATCAACAGGTGTAACATGTGTGACACAACATGCGTGACATAAAATAGATGCATCCTTTGGAGAGTTCTAGTGCCTGTAGTTTGCCCCAGGCCAGTCGCTGCCGTCGCGGAAGTCGCAGAGGCCCCTGGTGACGTCAAGGCACGATAATGGTGATAATGGGCAGGGGCACGGAGTAACCTCAGACTCTTGTTGGTTTAGAATGTTTAGAATTCGGTTCTGTTTCTGCCATTTTCTGCATTTTGTTGGCTGGTCATTTTATGGCAGCTGCTCAAGTTCACTTGTAGTGATTTGCTTGGACGAGCGGTTGAAGCCCCATTCAGGGAAATCCTTCCGACTCATTATATACTGTATTTGAAAGGCACCGGCACCCCTCGGACTTAAATTTTATGAAGTTCCCACCAGAAGCGTGCAGAATGAGAAGGAAGCTCCACCCAGATCAATGAACCCGTTCGTTCAGTTGAAGAGGAGGCAAACTAAACTATTGCATAGATATGCATAGATATAGCATTATATAGCTAGATCGATAGAGAAAAAGTTAGACAGACACACAGACAGATAGGTACTGTAGATAGATAGGCAGATAGACAATAGACATATAAGCATACACATAGATAAAGATACAGATGCAGATGTCGATATAAATGATATAAATGATATAGATACAGATTACACATACCCAGATCCGGAGGTATTAAACAGATTGAGGCAATTCGTCACTTTGCTGGGATTCTTTCTGGAAATCAACTAAGAAAAGAACTTCATAGTCAAGAAAGGACAGCTTCAAGAGATTGTCAGAGGGTAAACCTCCCCAAGTAACCCCCAAATGATCCCCAAATGATCCCCGTTGATCCTCCCATCGATGTTAGTCACCTCCCTCGGCACCTGAGGCGGCCGCTTCCCTGCCGACCTCAGTTTTGCCCACCGAAGAGGTGACCCGAAGCTTGGCGCCAACTGGGGCCGAATCATGGCGAATCCATGATTTTCTGTGCCCAGTAATCGAAGGTTAGGACTCTAGGGACTCTAGGGACTCTAGGACCATCAGGGTTAGGCGGAATTTGTTCCAAGACTGTTGCAAAGTGGTTAATTAGACATAATTAGACTGTTAGCAGTCTGGAGCCAGCATGAGACACTGTGAGACTGGCTACTGCAATGGGCATATATGATATGGGCATTGTCTTGAAGATAATTGAAGATCCAGGTCAGACCCATGGTGAACTTGGCTGTTTTCGGCTCGATGAATTCTGTTGAACTTGGGAGCATACCCCTCCACAAAAGGTGGCGACAACGGCCAAAACGGCCCTGGATTTCCATCACGGATGCCCTAGGCCCAGCCAAGCGAGCGAAGACCTCCCCAAAGACCTCCCCAAAGACTTCCCCGAAGGCCCAGGCGTGGGGATGGGGTGATGGGTTCATAAACGATGTAGCTTCAGATTAGGGGCGAGCTTTAGTCGACTCTAAATCTCTTTCATTCTAGTGGAAAGGCATGGAAAGGCGGGGTTGTTTTCAGGATTTAGGCCTACAGTGGAAGCACATTATGGCTCCATCTCTTGATGAACCCGTCATCAACCCAGGTCACAGAGTCGCCCAAGGGATCCAAGCAGGCAGGGTGAGGTTGACCCATGGCACAGGTGGATTTGTGATATGTATCGATATTTGGGATTCGTTCAGCCACTGATTTAAGAATTTGTTCTTCAAAAATCTTTGTTGGGTCCGTCATTTTGGACATTTGCGGCTTGACGGCTGGATGAGACAGAGATTTTCTTTGCACGTCAGCGAGCAGCATTGATTCACATGAATGCATTGAACAACTCTCTGCTTTTTTGGGAAGTGTTTCAGGACACGAGTCAAACATAATGTTATCAAGACAAGAGGTTCTGTTCCGCCAATTTCCGGGTCTATAGTTAGTGTATGTTAGTGTCAAACCATTGATTTCAAGAGATCTGAAGTCTGCATATAGTCCTTGCAATTTGCCATTGCAAATGTTCCATTCCACCCGGCCTCAAAGGCTGACACTCCGACAAAGGCTGCTGTGCACCTGAGGGTCTCAAGGACGCCTTTTTCGATGCAGGGATGCCAGTCTTCCGGCGAATGGGTTGTACCCTAGTTCTTGCGTGCTTTCATCTTGATCATCTCCATATGTTTGTTGGTAATCAGTACCAACCGTTGACCAACCTTCATGATGCCGCCACTTCAACGCTGGGCCTCTACTACTTAAAGAATGAGGTCCCACAACCCCAAACGGTAGTGACAACCCATGAAACCAAAACTCATCACAGTAGTCGTAACTGGATGATCAAACATACTTTGCTTCATCCCCCATTCAAGATTATTTACTGTACCTACAAAATCCCATTCTAATGTTGGCACTCAATAGCAATTTTGGATGGTTCAACCCTGTAAAATCTCCATGTTTGGATGGTTCAGGTTCCATTTTCATCCATTCTTACCGTTGAAAACCCATGATGCCCTGGGGTCCAATGTCCATCAGCTCCAGGAAGAACAAGAAGGACACAGAGGAGGAGGTGCCCTCCACCTCAACAGCCCCACCAGCCAAGAAGCCCAGAGGCAGCAGCGCAGTGGACGTGCACCTGGAGAATCTCAGCAAACTGAAAACAGAGGAAGAGAAGGAGACATGGGATACATGGGGGGATGGAGGAGGGATGAGATGGGTAAGGATATGGGATGATGTGGGATATTCTAACTTATTCTGACCATGAGATGTTGATGTATTGAGGCATATTGAGGCATTGGTATTCATACATGAATTACATATGGATTTGGAGATATGCATGGGGTATATGAGTGTGGATGGATGGAAACATGTCCGACGGCCATGGATGTAATAGGATGGAAGTGATCAAAACGGTGACATGTGCTGAGAGGGAAGAACTTGGATGCAACTCACGTTTTTAAATATTGTTATATAATTGTTACCGTGGATTTTGTTGGTTTGGTTTGGTTTACTGATCTTCGCATGCTGATTGGAAGGATCAAGTCACATACCCTTTTCAAATTCAAAGGTGGTTGCAACCAACACCACTGGGCTCATTTTTGCATCCGGCCCCAAACCATCAGTTCATCACCAATTCTGTGAACAAAATCTCCATCAGATATGTCTTATCTCACCACATGTAACTTACTTAACTGATCTTAACATATCTTAACCACCAGTCGCCAGAGGACCAGTACCTGGGTGGCATCACCTACGCCATGCGCATGAAGGTGGCCGCGGCCCTCTCCGCCGACGGCGTCACGGGCGCTGACGCCGAGGCCGCGGCAGCGGAGGTCATGGCAGAGGCGGAGGCGGAGGAAGCAGCGGAGCCGGTGGCCAAGAAGGGCAAGAAGAGAGCCTTGGATGCCTTGGATTCCTTGGATGAAGATGTTTGAAGTATGGAAAATGGATGAAAATGGAAGATGGAACTATGATTTAGCCATCAACACTAGGGGTAGATACTGGAAATATCATGGGGACAATGATGAACGATCATAATCATAGAAGATGGCCATGTTTTAAAAGGTACTGTATATCATCCACAAATGGGTGATGTTCCATCTGCCAATGGGTAAGTTAGTTTATGAAATTCTAAAAATTAACAGTTTGATCCTGAAAATCACCAATTTTGAGAGGACGGTAGTCTTCCAGCCCGCTATCTCGCAGGGTGTGTTAGTTCGGGGTATGGTAATTGAAGATCATTTTTGGGGATTTGGCAATCGTGTTTTCTGATGTTTCCTTTTTTTGATTGAACATATCTTTATGCATGATGCATGAGAACGATATATAAAAGTTTAGTGAAAGAGAGGAACAAAGAGAGAGGGAGATCTATGAACTATAAATATTCTGATATTCTGGGTATGGCATATATCATATGTCTCAATGGATTGGTGAAAGGGAGATTTTAAAAAAAGCTGCAAGTTGCAGAGGTTTTCACATTCTTTTAACGTGCTTTAGCACTGTTTTGAACATCCAAGGTCTCCCCATATCACAAGCCGAGGCCTCGATGCCGAGCCCAAGGCCGCCGGTAAGCGCAAAGCCGCCGCGCCGCCGGCGGCCACGGAGCCGGAGGCCAAGAAGGCGAAGAAACCCACGGCGGCGGAGAACCACGTGAAGGTGTGGGAAAATGGTGGAAAATGATGGGAAAATGATGGGAAACTGGTGGGAAATGAGATGAAATGGGATGACATGATATGAAATGGGCATATCATCATATATCAATATATCATCATATTTCGATATATTTCGTAGTTTCTAGGAATTTCTTTACGGGGATGTATGGTGTATATCATATCAGGATTATTTCTTGGGATATATCATTTTGGAGGATGCAAAGCGCATCCAAATACCAGTTCTGCTTGACTGGAAGTTTCACCTCATTTATATTGGGTATCCACGTTTTCTGATCGAAGGGCATTTAAACACCAAGTCGGTAATTGGCAGGGTTGATTTGAATGACAAAACTGAATGACCGAATCAGATGCCAGTATTTCCTGAAGACTTTGGTGGTGGATATCCAGCCCATGGGCCCATTAGAATGTTCACTTGGGTGAGATGTTCGGCTCGACTTGGGAGTCGCTCAATCCCCCTTTTATTTTCATTCTTAAGAGGGATTGTTATCCTTCAAAAGTCTCTATGACCTTCGGAAATCATGCAATCCACCATGGCACTTCAAAATCCGTGAACATTTGCATCATCGAAAGCACAACAGTTTTGCACTTTTGATTCCCAGATGCTACCAATCCAACGAGGCAACGGGAAATCCCCATGTTCAATCCCCTGAAATAATTATTGATGTATGTTCAAATTTTCATTGTCAGGTAGTTGATTATCAGAGGGTAGACCCATCATAAGTTCAACTTGCCATTTAAACTCCAAGAAAAGATGGTATCCTGCCCCGTTGAGCGGAGCTCCACCTCCGTTTTAGGAGCTCATGAAGCTGCGCACAGAGAAGCAGAGGGACCGGGCATGGGGGGGGTAGGGTCACCATAGGTTTCAATTCTAAAGTGGTCATTGTGACTTGGATGATTTGGGGGTACCTCCATTTTAGGAAATCTTAGTTTAAAGTCCAGGGAGGGACCATGTTTTTTTGTTCCCCCTCTCCCCCATTTTTAGCTATTTTAGGTCGTTAAAACATCAACCATTTTTTTGGTGAGTTTCAATATGAAGCATCTTCAAAGCATCCTGAAATTTTCGGTTGCCTTACTTTGATCCGTACAAAAATATATCATATATGGTAGTGGTAGTATATGCATACAGCGAGTGTTATGACATGTTATGACCCTGCTTGGAGATGAGTTGATGGTAATGGGATGATTGAGGTGTCATGTTTCGCCTCTGAAGTGAAGAAAAAAAAATGTTAGGGCTCACCTCCAGACAGTGGGAAATGATAAAGGGTGCTTTGAATTATTCATTTGCATCTCATTGATCCGGGGTTGACATCATGGATGTTCATTTTCTCTTGATCATTCATGAAAGGTGCTGAACCTTTTGGAGCCTAGCACAGCATCCACCCCACCACATCGAGTATGTCCGACGACATCAGCCAGATGTTCTCGCCCAATACTTTATTGGTAAAATCTTGCAATTTTCTGCTATATCAACGTGACATACTGTAGATATCCACCTAAATGCCCAAATGGTATGTTTTTAGCAAGTGGGGTAATGTGATCTGGGGTTTTACATGGTTTTACTAACTAGTCAGAAACGGGGGTTGCTTGATTTCCATCCTTTTTAGGGGTGTCTGGCGGAGCGTTTGCTTGATTTTGTTTCATCAATTTCTTTGACGGCAAGACTCGCATGTGTAGTTGTTAGTAACGGTTGACTGTGGTTTGTTTCAATATTCCACCCCGCTCTGACGGCCAAAACTCCCAAAGATAAACTTCCCATCAACTTCCTAAAACAAAATCACCAGCACTCCGCCCCCAAACATTTTCCAAGGTTGTTTTCTTTTCCAAGATGTTTTGCAGGAGAAGTACTTGAGCAACTTGACGCTGAACATGCAGACCAAGGTGGCCGAACTCATGTCCGCGGCCGAGGAGACCAAGGACGCCAGCGCACCGGCGGAGAGTGCGGCCGAGAAGGCGGAGAGTGCTCCGGAGGTCGATGAGTGCCAGAGACACGTGGAGGATGGGGGAAGGTGTTTGGATGGAAAAGGTTGGGGCCTGGAAGATGTTTAGAACGAGGAAACTCTAGGGGCACCAATAAGATTTGGTTTGACTTAATTCACCCGTGATTTTCAGTCCAAGTGACTTATATTTCGCGCTCTTCATGGGACCTGTAGCTTCAAGTCGGTCTCCATGATCTGCTTGAGGAGGTGAAGAAGCTCAAGACTGAGAAGCAAAAGGAGAAGTACTTGAGCAAATTGCCTGGGCCTTGATTCGCCTTGATTCATCTTGATTCCATTGATGAATCAGCCACCCTTTGGCGAGCAAGGAGATATCATTTTAGTGGATGGAATGACACCCAAGGTCAAGATCTAGATGGTGTTTCCCTCATGGCCCAGATGAGTGTAGATTTTGTAGGTCACAGCTACGGTAACGACATTTAAATATGTGGAGGGCGGGCCAGACCGCGACGCCGCGGAGGTAGCATGAAATATCAGTTCGTATATTTAAATGTAGTTACCGTATGTTTAAATGAATTGGATTCCGTATGTTTAAATGCCTCCCCGGAGGTAGTCTAAAATACCTGTTCATATATTTAAAAATCCGTATGTTCAAGTGTAGTTACCCTAGTTTCTCCCAAGTTTCACCATTTCATTCTGCCCCCAGGTCCAGCCCAATGCGCCAGCGCGTGGAACATGCGGTGGCGCTTCCATCACCTTCAAGGTTGGGGCCTCCCACACTCCTGGAAGTTGCCGAGCAGGTTGCAGCTGCCCGCCATGAGAAGGCTGCATCAGGTGGGCTCCATCATTTGTCCAATATTTTGATATACGTTTGACAAGTCTTCAAGTACTTAATCTCATGCAGGTTGGAAGCATGTGCACCAAACTGTTCCATCTTCAAATATTGATCATCATTTTCCTACATGTTCCTACAATTTTCCATAGATTTCCTACCCCGGAAAACACCCCACCCGGCACCCGCCCCATCCCACCCCATCCACCATCCTGCGCGCAGATGCGGCCAGCAGCTCCAAGGGCCCCGCGAAGGCGGCACCGAAGGCAAAGGCTAAGGCCGAAGCCAAGGCGAAGGCGGAGGCCAGGGGGTCGCCGAAGAAGAGCCTTGGATGCCTGGGGAAGGGGGAAGCGAACGGAGATTTTTAGATGATTTTGATGGGATCTGAAGACATCAGTTTTTTTTTTCCGAAATTCCCAGTCTCAAAACGGATACAGTAATCTTATTTTGAAGGGAACAGATATGGGATTTAGATGGATTTGGGTGATTCAAGAATCATCCAGAATCAAAAGGATAATTTACCAGTCGAAACTTGATAGCAAACCAATGATTTGTGGTAAAGATACTGGCAAACCGCACCATGCAATCAATGGGTTGTCCAGGGCAAGCTAGTTTTTACAGGAATGCGGTTAGCCAAGGAATAGACGACCACACTGAATTTTAACCATTTGAGAGCTGTTATTTGTCATTACCAATTAGACCATACCCACCAAGTGGAATTGATTGTTGGGTTCGGCGCCTCCCCATATATTGGGGGATGAACAAACGTGAACAAACGTGGTGTTTAAGCACAGCCATGGATTTGAGAAGCCGTGCGTCAAACTTGACGCCTTGAGTCTGTGGAAGTCATTCTGTGATCTGCCAATGCTGGAGCTCCTGGATATGCTGGATATTGAGGTGACAAACACAACGCTTTCAGATGCGAAGGTAATGATGTCACATGAATCAGTGTCACCATCACCATCATCATCGAGCAGTCACGGGCCCAGGAAGACTGCCGTCATGAAGCACTTGGAGGAGTTGGAAAAGCTGAAGACCTCCAAGTGCCTCACCATCCTGATGTGATGGGGGACAAGCATTTTGGATCAGTAATTTAAAACCATTTGAGGTAATTGCCACAGGAGGAAAACCACCAAACATCCAGCATCTTGTTTTGGTGTATCCAAAACATATCCATGTCCATCTTGTATCATCTTGTTATGTTGGTGGTGAGTGGACCTCTCAGCATCCCGCAGCGCCGAGGAAGAAGGAGGCATATCTCAACCAGCTCCCTGCCGTCGCTTGTCTAATTTCATGAGGTTCAACCGCCCACCCAAGGGTGACCCCTTCAATGAGAAACCCTTGTTATTGGACCATATTGGACCTGAATCCCGGGGGCTGGTGGAATCCAATTGATAATTATGACATATGATGACTAGTGACTAATTATGGTCCTAGCTATTTCTAGATTCACCTTAGGGATTCCCAAAACTTGATGGTCATTATTTGCAGCAGCCTTCCGCCAAGGCCATGCGAGTCAAGATGGCTGAGGTGCAGTAAATACGGGGCATGGAGTGAGGTGAATGTGCCTGGAAAGTGCCTGATTGGGTCTTGATATGTTGGTGGGAAAGAGAGAAAACATGTATACATTGTATACGTATTTTGTTTTGTGCGTAGTTTTTCCATGAGGTGGTTTCTTCATTTTAAATGTACCTCTTAGAGTCCAAGGACTCCGGTGAAATTTGATGATTCCTAGTTGAGAGAGTTTGGTATACTGCAACTCTGTGATCTTTCGATTCAGACCGGGGTTACTCATAAAATATTTGGGGAAACCAGTGGAAAATCAGCGAAACCACAAAATCTGGTGCTTGGTCCAAATTTCAGATTCGAGAATCAACAATTTTTTTCATCGCCGGCAATTATATAGTTGAAGTTGAAATGATTCCTGCAATTCTTTCAGTTTTAAGTTTAAAGGGAATATTGACCAGACATTCCCCGATATTTAGCTGCTGAAATCGATGGTTTCCTGAAACATTTTGCCACCAGTGACCCCAGTTACCCCAATTTTCACTCATCCCAAATCTGGTGAATTTTCAGGCCATGTCATTGGCTGGCGGCGGCTGCTGAGTAGCCACAGTTTCACAGGCGGACCTTCGAAGACGCCGAAGATCTCGTGATTGGGTCTGGATCAAAGGTGGGCCGTGGCCATAAAGGAAAGACCATTTGGAGACTTGCTTGACTTCAATCCGCCTACTCATAACTGGTATATATATATATCAGTATCATATTATTATATAATGATTATAAATACTGGTTTTACACTTTAGACATGCATGACAGATCATGACAACATGTCCGAAGATCACTGTTGAATCGCCCGGCTCACCGGAAATCCCACCTCCGTGCTGAGCGCTGACCACGGTGCGGGGTTTATCTCTTTCCATGCTGGCCGCGCAATTTTTGTGTGGCAGCTGAAGCAGTGCAAAGAATGAACAGGAGCCATCCGGCAACATTTAGTTCCTCAAGTGCGCCCCGGAATGCAGATATTTAGATTGCTATGAGCTGGATCCTGCTGGTATTACCATCCCTTATACATCTTTACATTACCTGCATGGATAAACATATTCTCTTTAATTTAATGTTATTTGGATCTATTTGGGTAGGTATAGATGAATGATTAACGTATATGTGTCTGCGTGTGTGCGCGTTGGCTCGGAATGAATCAACAATGGATAGAAAAACAACACTTGCCCATGGTTCTGAAGCTAAACCCAGCCATCCGAACATTTCCTCCACCTTTTTAACATCTTTTCCACACTGCACTTGCTCAGCTGATGCCTGGTTGTAACGGATATAGCGGGCAAGCGGTGCTCTGAGACTCACCAACTGTGGGCCCTGATTCCCACGGGGCGTTTGGTGCGTTTTGGTGGCGCCGTTTCGTGACAGTTCGAAGATCTGGTTGCAATCGCAGGGGTTGTGATTGTAGCGTCGTATGTGTCGACGCACTGCAACAGGGCCAGATGGCCGTCCTCTTTTGATGGCCACCGAAGGTGCAGATTGCCTCAGATTGTAAGGGAAACGGGCTTCCAAACTACCAAAGTGATTCACAATGAACCGATTATGCTCTCACAGATCGCTCAACATGTTGCCACTCACTGACTTCCAGTATCTTCCAGTGGAATCTTTACATGGGGGTGGCCAGGAAGAGGGTTCTAATTTGTTAAGTAGAGAAGTTGCGAGCTGCGGCTCTTAATTCGCACCGGACCCAGATGAGACCAATTTGGATGCCTCCTCAGCAGGGCTTGCCTGCTCAAGACACCTACTGCTTTCAGGCCTTCAGGTCAAACCCAATATGTTGATGGGATCATCATGCCATGGTGCCACGCTGAAAGGTCTCAAGGATCAAAAAGCCACCCGTGAAGATCAGTGACGCGTCTCGGGTCTCCTTGACAGTTTCGTTGTGGTGCCGTGTGATCAAAGGAAGCAACGGGGTGGATGCTGCGCAGCCAGGTGGGTTCATGGAGTTCTGCCCGATGGAGTAACCAAAGTAGCCCTTCAAGGGCGCCAGCGAGTTGTACATTGCTCAAAAGCTTCCAACCCCAACACCGCTAGCAAAGTCTCCCCGAGCTCCCAAAAACTGCAGACCCGGGAAATTTTAAATCCATTAAAATCCTATGAAGCTAATCCTCCCAGCGATTAGTTGCTATATTTCTCTTGCTCAGCTTGGTTCATCGCCCCCCAGGCACTATCCAAGAGCCTTGGCTGCAGATGTGATATGGAAGCCTTGCAGCCTGGAGCCTGTGAAGATGTGGGTTCGGAATGGTTCGGAATGGCTTCAAGAACATTGATGGACCATATTGATAGACCATGTCAGATGTGGCATGCTGGCCTAACTCAAATGAATTCCGGTAGCTTGCGAATGCTTATGCGGGTCCCTAGCGGGGTGACCAGCCGCATCTCTAAGACTCACTCTAGATGTGTTTGTCATGTACGTATGATCACGGATAAGCAATGCACCTCAAGCTCAGTGCATGAAATCATTAGTGAAATCACGTGAAATCATTCAGAAAAAACGTGCCCAGCCCAGCCTATCCATATAGTTCCAAGACCGCCTCGGCTCCTGACGCGCAAGTTCGTGTTGACCAACAGCAAAGGCAATAGCAGTGTGGAATTGCTACAGCATTGACAGTCCTAGCAGGCACAAGTACGGCAGCAGTGAGAAATCACAGAGCAGAATTCGCAGCAAAACTTTCCGAAATCGGGGTAGCCAATTAAACTTGGCTGCCAGCTGAGGATCTTGGGCGGCTTGCAGCTGGCTTTGGACCAGGAGAACCAGAAGGTAGCAGGCCCCAACTTGCAAGAATTTGCAAGAGCCACGGTGGGGAGTCGTATGCCGCTCTGTTTTCCATGGCCGTGCTTGAGTGGGACTTGATGCCCCAGGTTTCTTATACATACATTTTCATACATACACACACACATATATATATAAGCACACACACACATATATATATATGCATACACATATGTAGTTTACATAACTTACCAAGTTGCATGAAAGATGTAGAGTAAGGAACCTTCCATAGCAGGCGCAGAAGCAACAAAAGAGGACTTGGAACGAAAACTTCAGGCGCGGGGGGGGGGCAAGGCCCCTGCAACTCGGAAACTGCAATGGGGATGTCTCAGAGATGCAACCAATGTCCTTAAATGAAGCTGGCAGATGAAGCTCATACCAAATGAAGAATGAAGCATAATGAAGCTATATACTGGTAACAGTTTCGAAAAAAAAACATGTCTATGCATGGTCTTTGAGATTTTTTTCCGCAGGTAAATTTAAGTTTACAAGGACCTTAGTGCAGATGCACCTCATCCCCAATTGGCTGCAGTGGAGGGATGGGCCCCTTTCCAAGCAGCCCTTGCAGGCTGCAGAGGAGGCTCTGAAGGAAGCCAAAGCCTTCACGGCCAGCAGAAATGAAGAGCTTCAGCACGCCTCCGAGGCAGGGCCCGAGCTATCGATTCTCAAAAAGGGTTGGGATTTGCGGATGGGTTGGTCCCTGTTTGTGTGCGGATGTGAAGGTAGCATCAGGAAGGAAGTTGTGTTGGCCACACAATCAAGTCACTTTTCCCTTCAACATGAGATGCTGTTTGCTCTCTTCAGCAGGAACCGGCTGCCAGACTCTAGATGACTCTAGGCTCTAGCATTCTTGTGGACTTTTTTGGACATATATTATTGTTTTCATGTAAATAAATAAATAAATATATATATAATATAATGTATATTGAAGATGCATATCCACACTCACATGTCAATATTCTCACGTTCATCTTCTGAGATGATCCCAAGTGACCACGGTTGACGACTGTAATTTCTGCTGCCCCCAGGCCCTGGTGCAAGCAAAGGCCGCTTTGACCCAGAGAAGCAAGGAACAAAAAGAAGGCCTGGCGGACCTGGCGGATGGTCCATGATCATCCACGATCCATCATCACCACGACCAGCGCTGCCGTTTTTAATTTAGGTAGCGTCCCTTGCTTGGGGATATTCATAAAAAGTGAAATAATTATATATAATTATATTGTAGCAGCTATCCAACCAAACATGGAGAACTGAGGAGGCATTACTTTTGCTTTGCCAAGTGATCTAGCGCCACTCCTGAAATAGGAGATGCAGATGTCGAGAAGACTGTTGCAGACAAGGCGTGGAAGCTGTTTGCGACGGGTTTTGAAATGTTGGGTTCTGCACCACACCACACCCAAATGGGTACCCAAATGGCAAATGAACCAAGCTGGCTTCGAGAGTTGCTCGTGAGGTCAAAATTGGGCCACGAGCGTTCGTACATGGATTCTGGTATAGCATTTTCCATTTTCTTGTTTCTCAATTGCCGATGTTCTATCCACCTCATTTCTTCCAGCAAACCACTCAACTTTCACAAATGATCTACCACCTCCAAGAACATCTACAAAGTTGATCAAACTTGTTTCTTCTTACCAGATCCACCAGAAAATCCATGGATTGTTCTACACCAGGCCCCGCCTTCTGGGACCTGCTGCCACAGGAGCTGCTGGAGCTCTCGAAGAACGAGGCCTTCGAGGCCCTGAAGCTGGGCAGCGTAGCGGGCGCCGAGGCCAAGGCAGCCTTCAAGAAGCTGGAGCCGCGCGGCAGGAAACGGCCGGGTGGAAGCCCCCGAAGGGGTAAGGGGTTGGTACCCAACAAGGATTCTCAACAAGAACGGGAGTTCATAAAATGATGATTTACTATGTTGATAGGATTTAAGGGAATCTTATGGCGGTCCAACCAGCTTTTTTTTTGGGGATTTGAGCCAAATAATCCGGGAAATTCTTGTTTGTATGAAGCCTTTACTGTAATTGATATATCATTGTTGATCAGGAATTTTCCTAACCTGGACGGGTATAGGTGGAAGAGGTTGGGATGGGTGAAACTATAGTATGTGAAATTATGTGAAACTTGAAGGAAGAAATTATGAAACCGTTTCTGCGTGGACTTTGGGTGATACCCTAGGGTAAACGAACATCATTAGACGTGGAAAATGATCTACAAACGGTAGGTTTTCCACATCCATGTTAATTTACTGCCGCTGCTTGGACTCAGAAACCTGAGCATCGCTAAGGCCGGCCTTGAAGCTCGTAGAGATGGACAAGAGCCTGCGCACGACAGCGGCTGGGCTCAAGCTGTGGTGGATCTATGGTGTCGAAAGCTCGGGGGGATAAGGATGGAAGAAAGAAATCATGAGAAATCAACCATTTGATTGCTGATTTGGCTGTGTAAATCTTTCCGATACAGGTCCCTGCTCCACTGGTTCGACTGGTGCCATATAGTTGGCCGGGCGATAGTGAGTCATATCACACATTTTGAACTCTTTCCACTCTTCATCGTCATTATAACTGACCCCGGCGGACACACATTCTTTTCGACCAAGACTGCTATTTGGTTTTTGTATGTGTTTGTTTGTAGGTTTAAACCCTGCATGCTATCCTCAGCATGACCCTCACTTGATGACTGCATCAGGTGCCTGGAGTTCTCACCAAGACTCCGAGCGAACGGGGAAGCTTTGATGGCACAGCCCCGGACACCCAGACAACTGAGTCACTGAAGTAATTAGGGTTCGTGGAGGGGATTTGGTTTTCGCACTAAAACGGAGGAACAGGTAGAATATTGTGAATCATGCGGGAAGACTTGGGAGGGTTGCCAGTTCTTGTGGCATGCAAGTATCAGCATGCCAACGTACTTAAACCATCGAAAACAAACTTCCTTCTTGATTTATGACTTACTTGCATACTGTTCACCATGCCGCAACTTCGCTATACATAAGATCCTTCCCCTTCCCAGAGCTCTCAAGAATGGGCTCATTTTGAATGGAAGCGTGCCGTGCACCACACATGCAATCTCACTTATCGCAAGACGAGGGTGAGACTCCATGATGCCCACCAAGCCTTTTCTTGCAGGTCATTGACGAGCTGGAGAAAAGCCTAGAGAGCAAGATTGCTGAGTGCTTTGGCTGGAAACAGGGATGCCAAACATACAGTACACACCTTTTGCTTTGAGAATTGGTCCATTACTTTCCAAGAACATCCTCAAAGAGATCATTTCTCAAGCTTATTACGCAAACATGTCACCATGGGTATTGCATATCGGTCCATTCCAACCATATGAGAACCTCAAGGGTCCACAACCACATTAAAAGAGCACAGTGAAAAACATGGAGATGTTTGGAGTTTTCACCATCTTTTCACCATCAGGCAACATTTCAGGATTACCTCCATTAGTCAAATAGTCATAAGTGGACATATGTGTATATATATATATGCAACCCAAGTTCTTTTGGGACCATGATAAAACGCCAGTTTTATAAAATCAACTACACATGGTATTTTCCTATAACAAACGGTCCCCAAATGGAAAAACCCCTGTATTCCATGTTAAACCCAACCTATGGTTAACCATGGTTAATCCCCTGTAAATGGAGGTTTTAATAGGTTTCAGGTTTCAATGGGAAAATCCACTATTGATAAATGGAAGATTTTCCAGCCAGCCACGTTAGATTCTCGGAGGTTCAAAGCCGCCATCGCAGCAGCGCAGCCGGGAGTCGCCGAGCGCCAGGGCGCAGTGGATGGAGCACAGAAGGAGAGTACGGAGGGACCCGGGACCTTCTGGCACCTGTGGAGATGGAGAACCGGGTAACCCATCATTTGTAGATCATTTTCCCAAGAACCCATGCGATTTCCATAAATATGTTTATTGGAAAGAAGGTAAATCAATTGAATGTATCTAACGCCATCTAACGCCTATACATTTGAGTTGCCCTTACATGATACACTAATATACACTGCAGAAAGCCTGCAGCATGTCGGAAACCGTTCCACCTTAAGAGATCCGTTGGCTACGCAACTCTTTGGTGCCAGGAACTGGCTTCGGCTGAGGAGGCTCAGCAGAAGGCCCAGCCATTGAGGGATGGCACCGATAAGTGGGGCCATTCCAAAAGGGGCCTCCATAGATATTGGCCGGAATCATGTACTTCGTCCAGTTCTTCATCCGCAAGAATCGTAAACAAGGGGGAAACACAGAAGCCACAAGGATCACAGAGACATAAACAACCCAAAACCTAAAACAGATTTTGGTTTTGGAGTCTTTGTTCCACGTTCAGCTCTGGGCATCACCCGAATGTTTCTGAGATCCCAAGTGACCCGATTTTGGTGCAACAGGCTTCCACTGCCCTGTGTGCAGCGAAGGAGGCACCAGCGGGTCATTGTACCGTTCCGGTCAACTGCTCCGCACGAAGTGAAACTCCTTCAGTATACCTTTCCGCAACTTGATTCGCTGGTTCTTTTTGATTGTTAGGCGTGCTCACCACCCACACAACCGTTGAAACCCCTGCCATCCAGCCCCTTGGAAATCTTGGAGCACCTGATGTGCTCACTGGGAGGCACAAAAAGAGGCCTCCACCGGCGTCAGCAAAGCGAAGGAGGCGGTTGCAGCACTTTGGCGTCGAGAGGATTTCAGCATCAAGCTGCAGATGGATTTCTCCTTCAAAAATGGAAAGATCACGGCACACCCAATGAAAAAACGGGGTTTACTTATTTCGTGTTGTTTCTGTAGAAACGAGATGAGATGATGAGTGAGATCAAATCATTTTGATGTATTCTTGGGGTGCGAAGGCTTGAGAAAGATCCGGGTACTTTGGTTCTTTTTGAGTTCAGTGGAAGAATCCGGTTGCAAACCTTAGGCGTACAAGACGGAGTACAAATCCGCCACCAAGACCAGAGATGAGAAGCAGGCCCAGCACAAGTCACGACCTCGCTCAACCTGCACAGATCAGCAAAAGTCTCTGCAAAATCCGTTACGAAACGCAAAACTAGTCCTATGAACACCTGAATTCACACAACATTGACTGCAATTCCATTCCATCCCATTTCGAGGGGTAAGCAGCCCATAGCCCAGCCTTAGGCCCTAGGCTATTCCCATAATCTCCCCATGTTTTCAACAGCTTCGTCCCCGCCCCCTGGATTCACCGTTGCTGATCGTTGCTGATCGTTGCTGCCTATCCTGGCGCAGGCGGAGCTGCAGGACTTCGTGGACGGCAGCCTGGCGACGTTTCAGGAGCTGAAGCTCCGCAAGAAGCGCAAGGAAGCCAAGGTGCCCGGAGCACGAAGCGATGGGGGGGATGGGTTGATGGGATGTACAGTCAAGATATGTAGGATTTAAATGGATTGAATACTGTTCCTTTCCGAATGCTATTTTAAGGGCTAGAATTTATGAGACTCTAAGGATATTTAAGGTATGTGCTGGATTTGGGTTGGAACCCTGACAACGCGATGCTATTGTTGATGATGGAGCTCGACACACATCATGCCACTTTGGGTGTTGAACATCCTGCAGCTGTGCACAGGTTGAGGATGAAACCGCAGAGGTGGCTCAGGTACCAAGCTCGAGGGAGAGCTCTTAGATTTTGAATGGTCGTTTCGTGGGTGAGCCATGGCATGTGACAAAAACGGATTTTCGGTGTTTGACGAACTTCATATCCTCAATGTAGTGCTGGTAGTATGCATGCTGCTTTCACATCATCCAATATGGTGTCACTTGTGAGTAGTGCAACATCTTCCTGCGGGCCAACCATGATATGTTCTTTGCTCAAGTCCAGTCCTCAACATATTATTGGAGGGCAAAGGGGTCATTTCAGTTGATGGCAGAAGCTCTTAAAATACACAAGAACTCCCCACGCCAATTCATGATAAGACCTCATGGTTGCTCTGGTGCCTTGTGTTGACAGGAATCCTGATGGGCAAACCAAAAGCATTGAGACCCAAGATCCTGGCAGGGTTCAATGACGCCTGTCAGCATAAGGAAGGTGGGCTTGTTGTAGGTTTGAACTGGTTCTGACTGGTTCTAAGGCTACATGGGGATCATCGTGGGTGTGCTAGTTGTGGATTATTGCTGTCAATATGCGGGGTTAGGAGGCAGTTGCTCTTGATCGCAGTTGCTGTTGTTTCTTTTGTCAACATGTTTCATTGCGCAAACAGCTCTAAGACTATGCCGGAGACCTTCAGCTAGGTCAAGTCAACATGTTTTTTATGCAATGTTTGCTTCATTTCACGCCCTTCACCTAAGCGTCCATGGCCACACAGATTCAACGGAAAGCTTTCCAAACTAAGGCCATCTCAATTCATGATGAGTCATGGTTTCTGGCACCTGCGTTTGTGCCTTTGTAATGCCTTTGCACGGTGCCAGACCTGAATCTGGCCCTGGGGGTTGTTGCCGGTCAACCCATGACCGGTGCATTTTAAGATGATGAGTGGGTCCAGGGTCTACCCTTGGGCCGTGGCTGCTTCGAATCATCTCCATGGCCAGATGGGGTGCCCCTACAGTTTCAACAGATTGGTGGTGGTTGTTGATGCTGGTGGCATGTTGTAGCCACCACCCAAGTACTTCCAAGGACACGTATTCCCAAGTAGATTGATATATCTCAATGATATTCAGCTTATTGTGATGTTGTTGGGCACCCCGTTTTGGCCCATGACTGGACCCTTCGTGGTTGTTCACGGGGGTCAACAGGTCAGAGTTGCCCAGTGTAGCGGAAGGACGCGAAAGTTGGAGTCCAGAAAGCTGCGTCCGTTTGAGGCAGCCTCCTGCCAAGTACCAGGACGTGGACTGATGTGATCCCAATATCATATGAATCAGTATGAATCAGTATATCCATATATTATATATATACTGTATATATATTGTATTTATATGGTGGGCAATTGGATCTCCAAAATCCACTGTTCAAACATGTTCAAACCTGACATCATATTCTGAACATGACCATAAAATGGGGGGGTTGCCCTTCATTTCCCATGTTGACATTTTGCTATTTGCAGTGCCACCCATTCTCAGACAAAGCCGGTAACTATGGATCAAAACCCTAGCGCTGCATGGTGCGCATGGCATCCTAATGGTCTTCATTCATCCCGATGTATCCCCTGTGGTAGGTGGAGTTCGCTGACACCCTTTCGTAGCGTTGGTCAAATCAATCCAGCCGGTGGTGTGGGTATTGTGGTGGGTTTGCACCAGCCGCGAGAGTCCAACGTCACTGGGTCCTGTAGAGTCAGTGGACATGTTCGCTGAAGCGCTTCAGTCACATTCAGTCACTCAATGCCTTCACATATATACAACTATCATTCATGTCATTCATGTCACTCAGTTTCTCTTCTTGATACCCAATAACCTCAGGACTCACAGCCATCGATCACATCCCACCTTCATAGCTTCACAGCCGCGCCACCGCACCATTGGCTCAGCTCCTCGTGCGGCAACTTGCCCACGGTGAGGTGGGTGGATTCGTCGGATCCATGGAATGTTCCGTGAAGTGCGATTGAAGGTGCATCGAATTGTATATCAGATGTATATCAACATATATCAACATATATCAACATATATCAACTATATCAGATGGTTTTTGAATGAACAACTATAACAACTCTCATGTTGCAGATGATTAAGTACTTGCTTGGGTATGAAGATGTTGCGTTTAGATCCCAAAAGTTATTCAAACATCTAAAATATCAAGTAGGTCAGGATCCACATCGCTTATATTGTTTACGTGACTGGGATAGAATTTTGATAGAAGATGCTGAATGGTTTCCAAAATTTGCGACAATTGAGTAGTTGCAGCATACCCCCATCCAGTGGAAATGGGCTGTGCGCCTGGTGGAACTGGGCATTTTGTGACAGCCGCAGGTCCGGGAAATTCATCGCATGGCGATCTTTCTCTTCGATCCTTGCATGATCATCAAAGGCGGTGGGCATTTTGTTGGATCTGTGTTTCAGAGTCACTTCAGAGCTTCAGTTTGGACTTTCTTTAGACCACTATCTTTGAAGATCCTGGAACTTTGAAATGCGGTGATTCTGATCGATTTGGTCATATGGTGGGCGAGTATATCACCCCAACTGGGAGCAAGCTAGGACAATTAGATACGATGAACTGGCTACCAACTGTTACCACATTGGGCGACTCAACCACCCCCCACACCACACAGACATGTATGATTCATGTATGCATATATGCCATGCATATCGGCAGAGCATCCGCCAGGTGTATAACTGAACCTGAGCCGATCCTCCAAGTCGCTCCTGGATCTCTGCTGATGCATCTTGGCGTTGGTTAATATGGGAAGAGGCTGTTGCCATACACTCGACGGGGTTTGGGAATTCTTGGGTTGTACTCTGTGATTTTTGGATAGTTGATGCATGTTGATGCATCATTCGACATCCATGATTAAGGCACCATCGAGTTTTCATTGATTCTCTCATGGATTTCCATTCGTGGATGCCATCCACCAACCCTGGCGATGTGCTGCAGTTGTTTGTGCTACGCAAAGGGTTTACGCATGTAGACACGGAAATATTGATTGCACCCTGGCACATCAAAGACAGCAAGAAGCCTCCAAGCCTCCAAGCCTCCAAGCCTCCAAGACCATCCAAGACCATCATTCCCCAATTTTTTCTGCCAAATCTTCCCATGCCCGGGGTCTGCCGGAACCCACAGGCTGCCGGAAGAACGGTGCCAAGCCAGGGCCTTGCCTTGGATGTGGAGCTGTAGGACCTTGATTTCATGGAAACATGATGAAACCTGGGTGGAATCATGAACAAAACAACTGCCAGCCTAGTTGGTTGATGTTGGTTGGAAGATTGGAAGATCTCTTCCCTTTTTTTTTTGCAAGTTGATCGTGATCGCGTGGTCGTCTTGGCTCGGGACGTTTGTATCTTGGGATCCACTGCTGGTGCAGGGGCCAAAGAAGATCACGAAGTGCCCAAACCCCACGTGCCTTCACAGCAACAGCAGCAGTGCTAGCTGGGCATTTGCACATCTATCATACAATGTCATAGAATGCATCATAATATATCATCATAATATATCATAATAGTTCTCACAACCAACAAATTCCAAAGAAGAAAACGAAAGATGAGCAATCACACAGAAACACACTTTGAAAAGAAGTGTTGAACATCACACCCTTTTTGCTATCTTTCGCGGTCATGATTCTTCACTACTGAAGACATTCAGGATTTTCACTTGCAACACCGCAAATCCCGACGCCTCCACAGCCTGTTCGGTTGATCCACCATGACTTTGCCCCCAGAGCTGGTGAAGATCATCGTTGAGCGGCTGACACTCGTGCCGTTATTTAAACTCCGAACGACCAGCAGGCGCGAAGATGTTGGTATCCTCAGGTTTATGAAACATCCATAAATTGTTTCGCTGTAACAAAACGGTTGTTTTGGGACAAACTGTGTGATAGAGCCATCTCGTGCTCGATGATTCTATACTGTATTAAAGTATTATATAATTATATACAGTAATCTTCAAGGTTGCTGCACCTGAGATCATTGCAAAATCAGTGCTGACTGGACTGCCGGCTTTAGTTGCAAGGAGTCCTGATTGCAATCGGGTTTGCAAACACTACTCTGCGTTTTAATCTTTAAACATAGGCTGGGCAGAGTAATGTTACACATGCATATATAATCATGTAAATATACACATAGTAATATTAATGATAATAATAAGAATAACAATAATAGTAATAATAGTAATCATAATGATAATAATAACAATGGTATGTTGTTTTTGAAGGACAGAGCGCCAGTGGCACCGTGCCACACCCTACCCTCCCAAACCACCATCCCACCATTGCACAGCATTGCCCTCCAGGTCGCTGAACCAGGCATGTCAAGGGCACATTGAACGACGACGCCGCGAGGTGGAAATAGGGGTTTTAGACAGCCTGTTTGACATCATTCATGACGCTCAAGAGGCGGACCTTCAGACGTTGTGGCCTGAGATCAGCACCATCAGGGAGCAGGCGAAGAACATTCTGTCACTGATCGAACCTGGCCTCACTGATTATGGTGTTGTGGGGCAGGGTCTCTTGATGTCTTTTGTTTGGTTTCTGGTGCATCAAAGACCCCGCATCAGTAAAGGAAGTGACTTTTCATGAGCATCAAGATCCAGACAATCCAATTCAAATCATCGGCGATTTGGAGCAGATTTGGAATGACATCATCACCGAAGCTTTCCGTGCAAGGGACGCACCCAGCCGCTCAGAACTGTGCCGCGCAGCGCGGTGGCTGATCCAAGCCACCCGGGAAGTGGAGACGGTGCTGCGTCCACAGGTTGCCGACGTCACCCGAGAGGTTTCAGGTGACTTGGCGGGCCAAAGAAAGTTCCTTCCCGGTGGCAGATGGTAAGCCTGGTAAGGCTCAAACTGGATTTGAATAGATTTGATTTGTTACTGTATGTATGCTATTCTAGTCAGCGTTCAGCTGGGAAGTAGAGCCGTTCGCAAGTCATCGCATCACCGCATAGTTGTGCCCCAAACGGCTCCAAAAGCTAAGTCGACTTTGCTGCTGGGATCAACGCCGCCTCCACCATCTTTGATCCACCTGCGATGGCTACGCTTGCTCCGTGGGAAGAAGAATCCGCTGTCCTCACGGCTCCAACGCGAAGTGGACCAACAGGAACACGCTCAAAGGAGCTGGTGCTTTGTTTCCTCCTGTTACATCATGCTGCATCTATATTACCACATATATCACATGTACAATAGTATGATACATGATTCATGTGTCATGTATCCTTTAGCTACATATGCGGTCCCCATGAGGGCACAGAAATTGAGACAAGTCATTCCGAGGTTGAATGGCCAGAATTGCTCGACTTGCAAAGGGGTTGGTTCTGAATGATGGGGACATGTTTTGAAGAACTTCTTGTGTTGGCTGGTGGCTTGAGCTGTTTACAAGAAAAGGACGTGGAACTGCATCTTTGAACATCTTCCCAAAAGTCCAAGGGTGACAATCATGATTGGCAAGCGTGCCTTCGTAAAAGTCAAATGATGTTGTTTCATGTTGTTTCTGTTAAATCACTGTCATGTCCCCAAAAATGTGCATTCAAGTGATTGGCCCAAGTTGATGCTTTCATCCAACCAGCTTTGCTCACTGGACCAGGAGAGCGTCACTACAGACACAAGAGCCATTGTTGCGGAGGCTGTTGACCTTCCTGAGACAATGCCAGGTGGAGATCTCCTGACCCAGCAGCAAGAATTCGAGCATCAGCTGCAGGAAAGCAAATCAGAAAAAAGCGGTGACAGCATTCGTACAGCGGCCGCGCTGCACAAGCTTGGCAATGTGTTGGCCCAAACTGGAGACCTCAAGCAGGCCATGCGGTACTTGCAAGAGTCCTTGCAGATGCAGCGCTCCTTGCATGGTGACGGTGACCATCCTGGCATTGCAGCCACTCTGCAGGAGCTTGGGAATGTGTTGGCCCAAACTGGAGACCTCAAGCAGGCCATGCGGTACTTGCAAGAGTCCTTGCAGATGGAGCGCTCCTTGCATGGTGACGGTGACCATCCTGGCATTGCAGTCACTCTGCACGAGCTTGGGAATGTGTTGGCCAAAACTGGAGCCCTCAAGCAGGCCATGCGGTACTTGCAAGAGTCCTTGCAGATGGAGCGCTCCTTGCATGGTGACGGTGACCATCCTGGCATTGCAGCCACTTTGCACGAGCTTGGGAATGTGTTGGCCCAAACTGGAGACCTCAAGCAGGCCATGCGGTACTTGCAAGAGTCCTTGCAGATGGAGCGCTCCTTGCATGGTGACGGTGACCATCCTGGCATTGCAGCCACTCTGCACGAGCTTGGGAATGTGTTGGCCAAAACTGGAGACCTCAAGCAGGCCATGCGGTACTTGCAAGAGTCCTTGCAGATGCAGCGCTCCTTGCATGGTGACGGTGACCATCCTGGCATTGCAGTCACTCTGCACGAGCTTGGGAATGTGTTGGCCCAAACTGGAGACCTCAAGCAGGCCATGCGGTACTTGCAAGAGTCCTTGCAGATGAAGCGCTCCTTGCATGGTGACGGTGACCATTGCAGCATGAGCCACACCATCTGCACATTGCATGGTGAACCATCCTGGCACAGAGCTTGGGAATGTGTTGGCCAAAACTGGAGACCTCAAGCAGGCCATGCGGTACTTGCAAGAGTCCTTGCAGATGCAGCGCTCCTTGCATGGTGACGGTGACCATCCTGGCATTGCAGTCACTCTGCACGAGCTTGGGAATGTGTTGGCCCAAACTGGAGACCTCAAGCAGGCCATGCGGTACTTGCAAGAGTCCTTGCAGATGGAGCGCTCCTTGCGTGGTGACGGTGACCATCCTGGCATTGCAGCCACTCTGCACAAGCTTGGCAATGTGTTGGCCAAAACTGGAGACCTCAAGCAGGCCATGCGGTACTTGCAAGAGTCCTTGCAGATGCAGCGCTCCTTGCATGGTGACGGTGTCCATCCTGGCATTGCAGCCACTCTGCACGAGCTTGGGAATGTGTTGGCCCAAACTGGAGACCTCAAGCAGGCCATGCAGTACTTGCAAGAGTCCTTGCAGATGGAGCGCTCCTTGCATGGTGACGGTGACCATCCTGGCATTGCAGCCACTCTGCAGGAGCTTGGGAATGTGTTGGCCCAAACTGGAGACCTCAAGCAGGCCATGCGGTACTTGCAAGAGTCCTTGCAGATGGAGCGCTCCTTGCATGGTGACGGTGACCATCCTGGCATTGCAGCCTCTCTGCACGAGCTTGGGAATGTGTTGGCCAAAACTGGAGACCTCAAGCAGGCCATGCGGTACTTGCAAGAGTCCTTGCAGATGCAGCGCTCCTTGCATGGTGACGGTGACCATCCTGGCATTGCAGCCACTTTGCACAAGCTTGGGGATGTGTTGGCCCAAACTGGAGACCTCAAGCAGGCCATGCGGTACTTGCAAGAGTCCTTGCAGATGAAGCGCTCCTTGCATGGTGACGGTGACCATCCTGGCATTGCAGCCACTCTGCACGAGCTTGGGGATGTGTTGGCCCAAACTGGAGACCTCAAGCAGGCCATGCGGTACTTGCAAGAGTCCTTGCAGATGCAGCGCTCCTTGCATGGTGACGGTGACCATCCTGGCATTGCGGTCACTCTGCACGAGCTTGGGAATGTGTTGGCCCAAACTGGAGACCTCAAGCAGGCCATGCGGTACTTGCAAGAGTCCTTGCAGATGAAGCGCTCCTTGCATGGTGACGGTGACCATCCTGGCATTGCAGCCACTCTGCACGAGCTTGGGAATGTGTTGGCCAAAACTGGAGACCTCAAGCAGGCCATGCGGTACTTGCAAGAGTCCTTGCAGATGCAGCGCTCCTTGCATGGTGACGGTGACCATCCTGGCATTGCAGTCACTCTGCACGAGCTTGGGAATGTGTTGGCCCAAACTGGAGACCT
Source organism: Cladocopium goreaui (assembly GCA_947184155.2). NCBI lineage: Eukaryota > Dinophyceae > Suessiales > Symbiodiniaceae > Cladocopium > Cladocopium goreaui. The sequence goes on along the minus strand of CAMXCT020005334.1, from coordinate 739,389 downwards.
CAAGCAGGCCATGCGGTACTTGCAAGAGTCCTTGCAGATGGAGCGCTCCTTGCGTGGTGACGGTGACCATCCTGGCATTGCAGCCACTCTGCACGAGCTTGGGAATGTGTTGGCCAAAACTGGAGACCTCAAGCAGGCATGCGTTACTTGCAATAGTCCTTGCAGATGCAGCGCTCCTTGCATGGTGACGGTGACCATCCTGGCATTGCAGCCTCTCTGCACGAGCTTGGGAATGTGTTGGCCAAAACTGGAGACCTCAAGCAGGCCATGCGGTACTTGCAAGAGTCCTTGCAGATGCAGCGCTCCTTGCATGGTGACGGTGACCATCCTGGCATTGCAGTCACTCTGCACGAGCTTGGGAATGTGTTGGCCCAAACTGGAGACCTCAAGCAGGCCATGCGGTACTTGCAAGAGTCCTTGCAGATGGAGCGCTCCTTGCGTGGTGACGGTGACCATCCTGGCATTGCAGCCACTCTGCACAAGCTTGGCAATGTGTTGGCCAAAACTGGAGACCTCAAGCAGGCCATGCGGTACTTGCAAGAGTCCTTGCAGATGCAGCGCTCCTTGCATGGTGACGGTGTCCATCCTGGCATTGCAGCCACTCTGCACGAGCTTGGGAATGTGTTGGCCCAAACTGGAGACCTCAAGCAGGCCATGCAGTACTTGCAAGAGTCCTTGCAGATGGAGCGCTCCTTGCATGGTGACGGTGACCATCCTGGCATTGCAGCCACTCTGCAGGAGCTTGGGAATGTGTTGGCCCAAACTGGAGACCTCAAGCAGGCCATGCGGTACTTGCAAGAGTCCTTGCAGATGGAGCGCTCCTTGCATGGTGACGGTGACCATCCTGGCATTGCAGCCTCTCTGCACGAGCTTGGGAATGTGTTGGCCAAAACTGGAGACCTCAAGCAGGCCATGCGGTACTTGCAAGAGTCCTTGCAGATGCAGCGCTCCTTGCATGGTGACGGTGACCATCCTGGCATTGCAGCCACTCTGCACGAGCTTGGGAATGTGTTGGCCCAAACTGGAGACCTCAAGCAGGCCATGCGGTACTTGCAAGAGTCCTTGCAGATGAAGCGCTCCTTGCATGGTGACGGTGACCATCCTGGCATTGCAGCCACTCTGCACGAGCTTGGGAATGTGTTGGCCCAAACTGGAGACCTCAAGCAGGCCATGCGGTACTTGCAAGAGTCCTTGCAGATGAAGCGCTCCTTGCATGGTGACGGTGACCATCCTGGCATTGCAGCCACTCTGCACGAGCTTGGGAATGTGTTGGCCAAAACTGGAGACCTCAAGCAGGCCATGCGGTACTTGCAAGAGTCCTTGCAGATGCAGCGCTCCTTGCATGGTGACGGTGACCATCCTGGCATTGCAGTCACTCTGCACGAGCTTGGGAATGTGTTGGCCCAAACTGGAGACCTCAAGCAGGCCATGCGGTACTTGCAAGAGTCCTTGCAGATGGAGCGCTCCTTGCGTGGTGACGGTGACCATCCTGGCATTGCAGCCACTCTGCACGAGCTTGGGAATGTGTTGGCCAAAACTGGAGACCTCAAGCAGGCCATGCGGTACTTGCAAGAGTCCTTGCAGATGCAGCGCTCCTTGCATGGTGACGGTGACCATCCTGGCATTGCAGCCACTTTGCACAAGCTTGGGGATGTGTTGGGCCAAACTGGAGACCTCAAGCAGGCCATGCGGTACTTGCAAGAGTCCTTGCAGATGGAGCGCTCCTTGCATGGTGACGGTGACCATCCTGGCATTGCAGTCACTCTGCACGAGCTTGGGAATGTGTTGGCCAAAACTGGAGCCCTCAAGCAGGCCATGCGGTACTTGCAAGAGTCCTTGCAGATGAAGCGCTCCTTGCATGGTGACGGTGACCATCCTGGCATTGCAGCCACTCTGCACAAGCTTGGCAATGTGTTGGCCCAAACTGGAGACCTCAAGCAGGCCATGCGGTACTGGCAAGAGTTCTTGCAGATGGCAGCGCGCTGCCATTGATGACGCTAGTCGCAATCAAAGGACACGACAGGCTGATTGGACGTTTCTCGCTTCCCCTGCAGGCCTGATCATGAGCGAGGCGGCGGTTTAAAATTTATGGCTTGATATTGAGTCAATATCACAGCCTGCTCGAGTCCTTGAAGTTATTTTGAGGACCCTTGGTCTTGCCACGTGTTTTGTGGTGTAGTTATGACATGTTACATGACTAACTCGAGCGAGGCGCTGGCCCACGCCACCAGCATGAACCCAATGGAGGTCAAGGTGAAAGGCATGGGCACAGGCAAGAAATCAGCACCATCAGCGCAGCACCAACAGCATTGTTGGCAAAAGATTCCAGCATCAGTCAATGAAGTCATTTTTTTGGAGCCGATCAACTTTAATGAATTTCCCAAGACCCCGGAATTGAATATAATCTGGATGAGTATCTTTTAGGGGACTGCTTGATTTTGCTTTCCATCTACTTGACGATGAATGAAATGCGGGAAATCATGGCAGATCACGCTCTAACAGATTTGTTGAAGGAGTGCCTATGCCCGCACCAGCTGCAGCCAGACATGGTCTCCTAAAGTCCCATTTGCGCCTGTATTTTTTGGAAGCTGTGGATCTCATCATTGGAGTTGTAATAAATTGCACTAATATGGGACTGCGTCTTGAGATGAAGAAACTTTAAAACTTCACATGCCCCACTCATCTCCACTCCGTATGCCAGTGTCTCCCAAAGAGGTGCAGGGGACAACAGGCCATTGGTGACTGCGAGTCCCTTCTCTGCCAAGGTGCAGAGGAGTTGCCCAAGCTGAGGACATCTAAAGCCGGGGGGACAACGAACGTTGGACCAACCAACCAAGGGAACAACACAATGAGAACCAGCAGTTGCAACATCAACGGCAATACAATGATATATTACACACACACACACATATATATATATACATATATATATATATATATACATACATACATATATATATATACACACTGAAATTAAGCAAAGTATTCGGATATATCACACCATATTGAGCAACTTTATTGCCTCATTCTGTCCGAAGGTTGGGAGTCAGCTGCTAGTTCCAAGATCACTAGGCCTAAGTTAATCACTTCCATTTCTGCATTTGCATTTCTTGGAAGATGCGGAAGCTTCCACATTTTCATGTGTTTGCAGCTGGCCTTGTTTCAGTTTGTTGCGAATTTTCTTGCCTCATACCAACATCTATGCCAAAGTCAAAATCTTGCCCAAGAAATGCAGAGCCATCAGTCCGTGGCTGGGAGTTTTGGCCCAGAGCTGGACACACCACGTGGCGCAAAAAGGCAGGGGCTGCGCGGAGGTTGGCAGACTGAGGGAACAGCAAGCAGTTGCAGGACCAGCGGAGCAGTAGAAACGCCCAGCCTCTCAGGCTTTTCTGGAGCTCAACAGATGACAGGTGGGTCGCGGGCCCATCCTTGGTCCACTGCCGCTCCGAATCATTTTACAGATTTTACCGATTGTCCAGACCAATTGCAGCAGTGAACAGTGCTTGCATGTAGCATCATGTAGCATATACCATCTTATACCCGATGATACCTTTGCGATCCACTGAATTGTTGCACTGCATTTCGGCCCATGACTGGGCTCTCCGTGGTTGTCCACGGATCAGCTCAAAGTTGTGCATGTGTGGAATCCAAAAAGGCGCCAGTCTTGCTCGGTTTTTGGCAGGCTGAAGTGCTACCGTTGCGTTGCCCAAAAATGATCCGGATGATGTCATCCCAATGTATTCTAGTTGCACAAGCAAAAACGAAAAACTACTGGAGCCAGAGGGGAACTTGCCTAAATTATTTCCTTGCACGCATTCTACCTGGGTAAGTGGTCGCCGCTTCAGGGAAAAAATGTGGTGTGCTCGAAGCAAGATCACTAGCGCTTTTGCTGATTGTGGTTTCGGCCTGTTTGAGATCTTTTCGATTTTTCAGGCCTTTCTTGGGTTCATCATGGTTCATCCCTGTATTTGGAGAACATGTGTTCTGGATGTGAATCCCAGAAGTTATAACATTATATTCACATACGCACACACACACACACTTTCATATGTATATATAATATATATATATAATATGCACTGATATGCATATAAATGTATATGCATATTATTTCCAACCCTTTCCCACTGCGCCGTTGGCTCAGCGCTTGGTGTGGCACTTTCAGCGGGGCGGCCGCAGGGTGGGGGTGCTTCGCCCATGGCCGGCGAGGCGGCGATCCAGGGAAAATCATGGGAAAATCACCAGTAAATCATGGAAAATCACGGAACATCACCAGTAATTCATGGGATGGATAATCCCCATATACTATGATTTTCCATGATACTTTTCAAACAGTGATGGAAAATGATTTTGAATACTGTAGGTGCATAATCTACTGTATAATCTGTATAGTGTAACATTTTCATCCATTTTCTATGTTCAGTTGCCGGGGGCAAGTACTGTATACATCAAGATGCAGCGAGTCAATATATAGCTGATATAGATCTGTAATCCTCATGTAGGTGGTCCCTGAACTGGCTTTCAAACATTCTCGAAACTCCAAAATCATTGACAGATGCACATGATTTTAAACGTAGTCCAAGGGACTCCACTGATTACCTGACTCATGTGGAAAAACCTTCATATGCCCATTAAGTTGCTGGGTTTTTCACCTCATGGAGATGGGCGCTTTGTGAATCGCACAAGCCGCAGGTCCGGGAAACTCATGGCATGGCGATCCAGCTATGAGGTGCGATCATGGCATCCCACCCCCGTGGCGTGTCGAGCTGGCTGATTCCACCCGTGGCCACCAGGTTACACCGCTGCAAGCGGCCCTGCTCCGCAGGCCCTGGGGATGTGTGTCCGATGTGTGTCCGATGTGTGACAATTTCGACAGGAATCTGAATTCTGGGAGGCTCCCCAAGTTGATGATCTGTTCGTTTCCTTTGTTGGATTGGAAGTGTTGGTTTCAAATTTGGAATTCCATCGGTTCCACTTGGTGCAAAGCCACCAGACTTGGGCGAGTTAGTGCTTGACATGACCAAATGTGTGGTTCCTCGAGTTTTCAGGCATCCCATTTAGGTTTGTCGGAAAATATGGTATCTCTAAATCTAAATCTGCTTGTTATACTGTATAATTGTTAGTCAGCAAATCATATCCCGATTAAGATAAGAATTTGGAGTTATACGTTATACTGTATTGTTGCTTAATATTTGTTTTATCCCACCATGTTCACCCCATTATATGACTATGTCCCTTTATACACCCATCACCCATAATATGCCCCTTATCTTCCCATCACGGTCCCGAATTAAAGCCTGTTTTTCACGAGTTGGTGTCGGGTTTTTGCACTGGTGCCAGGTCGCCGCGACAAGTGGTGTGGAAGCCTAGCCTGTGATCCCTGTGTTTTTACATTTTTTTTTACCCAAAAACCACCCCAAACTGTTGAGTCGTAGATCTTTCTGTAGAGTCTATAGTGGGGTTCTGCAAGTTGAAGATTGAAGCAATGATTTTAGAGCATTGTGGTTCATTCTGTAGATTTCGGTAGTTGGTTTGAGATCTTAGTTTGATAGTGTTATGATTGATGTATCACATGATGTTCACCCTGGAACCAGTTTTTTCGGGTGTTCTGCCCGCCCAAGCTCGATTTGGCTTCACTCCTGCCTAGGTGCGCGCGCCCAGTCCACCACGCGGACTTGAGACACCTGTAGGTGCGCGGGTGGGCCGCTGAAGGATTAAGACACCCCCGGGCTGCTGATCATGGGAGTACCATTTTACTAGGAGATCAGCTTTGATGATGCCTGATGGATCTTGTGGAAGGCGAATTCTTACGAAGAACATCTTATTAAGATTGTTCAAAACTTGTAATGTTTTCTCCAAAAATTGATCCCCAGCACCCCATTTTGCATGTCCTGCAGCTTCGGTCCAGGCCAAAGCCTGGATGACATGATCGATGAGATCCGGCGGCTTCGTGCCAACGTCCTACCACGAGGTCTGGCTGGGCAGCTGGAAGTCCAAACTACTACTGGGGAACTGTCCTTTTTTTGGGGAACTGAATGGAAGTGGCTTGGTGTTGGAGCTGTGAAAATGTGAAGGAAAATTTGAAGTGTCAAAGTAAACTTGGTTTTCAAAACTACTGTAGTTTCATTGCTGACTTGATGTGAAAAAGCTTGGCTGACACTTGTTCAGCCACCGGTGACACTTACAAAATCTTTTCAATATCACTTGAATAGTTTCTCCTCACGATGTCATCTCATTTGTCCCAGAGGTCCACTGACGTTTTTTCCTTTTTCTTTCAAACATTTCTATTGGCCGAGCAGGTCAATAAGAACGCCTGGAGTTTCAGTTGGTATCTTCCACTCTTCGAAGAAGATGCCTGGTTTATATTGGTTTATCTAAAGATGTTGCCACTCTACCAGCCGTGCTCTTCATCTTGAATTTATGTCGATGAACCCCGGAGGATTGCACCCGGAAGTGTTGCAGAATGACTCTACGGAGGAGTCGGAAGGGGCTTTGTTGCTATTTTTTGGTAGTTCAAGCCAGACACATGCAAGTGTGGAAGGCCAGGTAATGGTGCTGGTACCACTTGTGCCACTTGTGCCTCCTTTGTTGGAGGTAGCCGGCAGTACCAAAGGTACTTGTACCAAGTGAATCAAATGATAATTGTATGTTATGTTGCATGACGTTGATGTTCATTCTGCCACATGATGCCTCGCCCGCTCCACATGACTTGGATGGTGACCGGGCAACTGATTCTTGGGGATATGGTTCCTCAGGACTTCCACTTGAGTCCGGGCTCTGACGTCACTGCAGCATCAGGTGGGAACCACTGGTGATGACTGTACATGATCAGGAGCTTAGCCAAAACTACCGGGTTGAATCGTGCTTTTAACCTTTCCGCACTGCCAAATTTGCATTGTGGTTTCAAAGTTTGGATGATTTTGGCCCATCTTGTGCACCCAGTTTCACCAAACAAATCCCCTAGCAGGTCAACATTCAACCACTATGCCAGCCTTGCTTGTGCCCGCCAGGTGCGGAATTGTCCAACAGCAAGTGGCTTACGCCTTCACCGGGAGCCTCCAGCCACCGGGCGCGGCGCTGGGAAACCCAGCGTCGGTGGGGTGAATGGAGTTGGAATATGTTTGAACCAGCGATGACTTACATCAACTCACAAAAACAAGCATGAACTTACATAAACTCTTATGCCAACTTATACCAACTTGCGAGCGAATATGTTGATCCATTATGATCCATTTTTATCATCTTCTGGTCGGGTTGTCTTCAACAAGTTGGGTTGGTCTCCTGTTGATGCTCTGCACATGTGCCGCATCTGCACATGTCGCGCATGTAATGTATCGTAGTTGCCTTTTGATGATGGATGGTCCCGGCTTGGTTTCGAACCGGGGTTTGGCGCGGGCTGAACCTGTCACCACAGGAGAGCTTTCAAGAGATTGAGAGATCTGATATATTTTTCCTACTTATTGCTATTATTATTATAATTATATTACTATTATGATATCATCATCATCATCCTTCAAGACTTTTGAAGATAGAAGAAATGGTGCGGCCAGGGGTGCCAAATCTGCCAGGTCCAGAAGACTTTGACCGTGCACCGAGGTGTGCCTGTGAGCCCTGTTCGGCGTCCGTCGCCTCTTCGGCCCACGCGCCTTGGCATTGATCAACGTGGGGATTTTGGGCGGAGGAATTCTTGATAGTGTCCCCATGTCTTCAGTTGTTGGTTAGTATTTTGTAAATACCATGTTATGTTCATCACTCTCCAAATGATCCAGCACAAATTGCACACCCTTACGTAGAACTGGTAAGCCCAGTCCCATGCATCATTCATGATATTCATATGGGTAATGGATGGTAATAGTGCTTGTTTCCATTTGAAATGTTTGATGCTCGATGGCGCACCAAACCATGTTTCAGGCTGTGGGAAGAACGACAGCTGCGACGCTCGGGAGCCTGGATGATGGTGAAGAAGGGGTATCAGTATCTGTCCCAAAAGCCTTATGTATCCTTATGTCAGGTTAGAGAAATATTATGATTTACTCAGATGGCTGGTAGAAGTTAATAGCAGCTAGTGTTGATCCCTCAGGTAGGGGGCTAGCAATGATTTTAGAGGAAAAATAAAATTGTTTGTTTGATTTTGTTTGATTCAGTTTGGTCCATAGTCTATGTACTCCAAGTGATTGTGATCTAATTAGTCCAGCTGGATTGTAGATATTGTCAATTCGCCCTTCATTTCGCGCATCCCAAGATCTTCCTAACCTTGCGCAGGGTGTTTGCGCCAATGGCGTGCCGAGTGCCACAGACCGGGCGCCCTGGTGCGTGGCCCGAGCCGCAGCGCCAGCGTGCACCGGGCCTTTGCCAGTGACTTGGGTGCAACGATCTCACTGCGGAAGGGGTTTGGTTGAGGGATCGGGGTTTCGTTCAATGAACAGGGGTTATGAGTTATGATCAATTGAATGGATTCGGGCTTCAAATTTACGCATTTGGTCCATAGGTTCTTGGGCCTCAAGGTTCAAATGCTTTGGGCTTTGGGGTCAGATTGGTGGATTAGTTGTGTGCCTTGTTTCGCCGCTGCTCAAAGAGCTCAAGCTTGAACGGCCCTCCTCCGCCGCGTCGCATCGCGTCGCCATGGGCTCTGGCGGCTCTTGTGCCGAGAGGAGAGGAGTTCCCAGAGCCGGAGGCCTTGAAACGGGAGGAGTACGTGACGGAGCACCACAAGCCCTTTGCAGACGACACTTACTGGCTGTGTCTGAAAATGGTGGGAAAAGCAATTCAAAATGGTCGTTTAATGGGTTGATGGGGATAATTCTAAGGGGATATGTAATTAAGCAACTATTTCACTATTTCCAACCTCTATCATCAAATAATAGGGGCAATGATGATTAACCAGTGGATCAAACCCGACATGGTCAGATCAGCAATGGTGTTTTGCATTGTTTCAAGTTGTTTTTCTGTGGATATCTGTGGATTAGTACCTATAATAAATAGCATTTTTTTTTAGGAATTAACATCCATAATTCCTAGCTATTTAATGCTATTCTGATGTTAACTACAGGGGCTACAGGGTTTTGACGGTTTCCCCATGTTCTTTCTATATAGATTGGTGCTCGTTGTCCTACAACCATGAGCCTTTGGCAGCAAGAGTGCAAGACCACCTGGACAGTTAGTTGGATTGTTTCAACAGGACCTTGTGTTGCTGCCTTTCTGCTTGCTGTTGTCCCATGTTTCTTCATTTTCCATCCGCAAAAAACAAGGAACATATTTGCTCCCCATCCCCAAACATATCAGGATGATGCTCCCCATGACTCTCATATTTTCTCAGCAGGGTTGGGGTCAACGGGTGATCTCAGCTGAGGTTTTGGGATGACTACTCCAAGCACAACTGGGCTGATGCCTATGAGCACCTTGGCGGACTGCTGGGACATGGGGAGAGGACTATGGCGAACAAAACCATGTCCATCTAAGTCATATAACTCCATACAACTCCAAATTTTATGAGTATATTTAACGGTTGAACATGGTTGACACATTACTTTTGATAATGATTTTGATATATTTTGATATTATCAGTGACTCTCAGCCGTGTGAGTTTTCTTCCACTTCCAGGTCGCCATTCCCCGTTTCAGCTGCATATGGCATGAGCCACGCTGAGGCACATCGCCTCGCAGACCAGCGAGGGGGCGTTGGCAGCACTGGGAGAAGCTTGGATGCAGCTGGCGTGCTGGGTACTTTTGGTCAAGGGCCGTGGGCTGTTGGGACTTGTAAGAGGGGGTTCCGGCAGACACACCATTCAGCTAGAGGAAGGCGTCACGTGCCTTTCTGTGAATGGGGATATCATGACTGGCCCGATGAGAAAAACCTCATGAAAAAACTTTACATATTCTCAATCGCAACGGCACGTAGTGCGAAGAGGGTCGGTGAAGAGATGTTTTCAAGGTGGATTCATCACATTGGTTCGATTGCTGTCTGAGTTTTCCACCCCAATGGGCCAGTGTTTTGAGATGGGTTGAGACCACCAACCAGATCTTAACCACGGGTTCAGCATTGCCATCAGAGCAACCTGCGACTTGGCAAGTGAAACCAGAAAGTGACGATCTTGGGGTCCCCCGTGTGGAACATACCCCCCATTGTGACTTGATGACATCTCATTTCTGAAACGCTTCATAGCCTCACATTCTCCAAGTGAAGAGCTTCTCAAGAGGCTGGGGATCGAGTCATACACTATTCAGTCTAAAGTCTAGTGATTAAGTGAGGTGATGGAGACTGGAGTTTTCACTTCATCACCGAACTGACTTAGGGAGGACCCCCCCTATTTGACTGCAAAAGGATGGTTTCCTCTAGATTTTGTTTAAAAGCAACCCGTGTTTCTTGGTTTATTTTTTTAAGACGAAGACCCATTCTTTAAATTAAGTGTAATACCACCCCCTATGTCTCTTGGTTAAGACCCATTAAACTAAATCCCAACTTTGCCGGTGAACGAACCACAGTTCGCACGCGAGGAAGCGAACTTCCAGAACTGCGTGCGCATCTCTGTGAAGGCCGTTGGCCATACCCAGGAGAGCCCCAAGGAGCAGAGCGTCCTCACTGCAAATGACGGCCAACAATGGCTTGATATGCGGGGAATCCCCCAATGGCCTTCAGGGTGCTGAATGATTGTAATTTAACCTTCATTATACTGTGCGCCTCAATCTTGTTCAATGGTATTTAATCAATGGCCATTTCAGGAACCTAAATTGGAGGTACCTACCATATACAAGGCCTATGTAAGGCCTATGTAACGGAATATCCCCACAAAATATGGCCTTATATGGTACAGTACCTCCATTTTAGGATCCTGGAATTCCCATTGATTTAATGGGGATTATGTAATGTATCTATTGGGATCCAATTTTGGGAACCGGAACCCTTATCAATAAGGGCGTGGACTTTAAGTTGGATCAGCTGAACAGGGCAATGGATCTTTGGAAGCATGCTCAATTTGTCCTTTGAGTTGTATATCAACATATAAAAAACCAGGGCACACTATATACTTGTACCAAGAATGATGATATTTCCATAGATGATGTCCTATATATATAAAAGACATGCACATCCCAAACAAATAGATGAGTGCCTAAGTATATAGTTCTTATATACATCATACAAATATATCTAAACATCTAACGATCCTTCATATGTTTCTTCACGTCACCTGACCATCTCCAGGACGTGGACCAGGCCGTTGCTGTGCTGTGCCGTGCCTGCAGCGTAGCCAAGTGGTCGCTGGGCCGGGTGGTGGGCTGCATTGATCATCCCAAGAAGAAGGAGGTCGTGGAGGCGCTGATGTCAAGCGAGACCGAAGCAAAATACGTGGGCAACATGGGATAGAACGAGGTATAGTGGTGGCATAGATACCAAAAACCACGGATACTTCTGCGGGTAGGGTGTAATATGTGTAATGGATGAACCCAAATCAGGTTTGAAACCCTGGGATTTGGGGTTTCACATGCGAAGATGGCTATGGGTAGGACACCAGCCACTCTATGGGGATATAATTTGACATAATGGAGTAGAATGAATGTACTGGTTGTGTGGATGTTGCGCACCATATGGATCCAAATGGTCCCAAAACATCCATATTTGATTGGAATGTGAGATGTCAAATTGATCCAAATTGGATACACTATACTATACACCTTCTGGTAATTCAAAAGCCTGCTATGGACGATTGTCCGTTTAGATCGATGATTTACCTATTGAAATAGGTGATTTCCATAGCTATGTTAAGTTAGGAGAGAGTATAAAGTATAAACATCAATTATATATATATATATGTATTGGAGAATGGGCATTTCATTATATTGAGGAGTCACATTTGGACCCCTCGTTGTGGGCTGTGACCTGGAAATTTAGCTAACGACATTGAAGAACATCAACCGGAACAGCCTTGGCTCAGGCAACAAGAGGGCAGGAATTTCCTGACACCAGAGACACAGCGATGTAGCCAATTAATCTTTGGCTAAACGGATCATCGTTAGCAAAATTGAGGTAGCCATGAAGTCAAGCAAAATCCAAGATTCTGTTTTGTGTCAGCGCCTCCAACTTCCAATAGGAACGCTATTTTGACCCGGCCTTTCTTGAACTTGCCTCCAGCCTTTGGGGCAACTCTTGGCAGGAAACCAGCAGGTCCTTCAATTGGTGATGAGTGATGATGATGTTTTTACCGAAGCTAGACTTTCCCGTTGCCATGTTGGACTGTGGTTTGGTCACGCGGGTTATGTTTTATGTTCCTATTGGATCCTTGGCGATTTCCCCTTGGATTCCTTCAAGGCGGTGCCCCCAAGTAAAAACAGGTCGTTTTAACAAACCATCTGATAAAACATCCGAACACATCCTGGAAACATCTATAGTCAGCCAAGTTTTTCAACCAACTTCCAGCACCTAGACCTATCCTTTGGGCTCCACCATCCACCGTTGGATGCCAGCCAGGCCTTCATCAAGGTCGCCGCCCCCGACTTCGCAGCAGCGGAACCGGGGGCACAGGCGGACCAGATCATGGAGATGATCGACGACCAGGTGCCATGTTGAGTTATTCATCATTCTAGTGTCAGAATGTGTCAGAATGTGTCAGATAGGATCAGATAGGTATATTTCCAGGCAAAACATGTTGGCTTATTCAATGGATAAATTAGGCGTCATCGTAAGGTATGTGATTACTCTTAAAATGATTATAGTATAATACTACTAATAATAAGTATAGATACAATATGATCAATCTATTAAATCTATTTAGATATATTTATGGGATTTTATGGGAGGTAATTGCTTAGCTCGCAGGTACGGCACATGATGTGTACTGTACATCTATGATGTGTACTTTGCTGTGACTTGACCAGTGCACCTGGCAATGGATACCCTATCGGATTAAATCTGAACCACGAGGGTATCCAATGGGATTCAAGTTTACGATATTTTCCATTATTATCATTATTTTCCGATAGGCTCAATTGTTGGCAGTCTAGTCCTGGACCACTAGCTGGCAAGCCACCATAGTCCACCAGCTATCTCGCCAAATCATTTTCTATGGTTACTACCCTCTGGATCCCTCCGGCAATTTCACATAGCTATGGAAAACCATGGAAAACCATCAAACGCACCACTTTTACAGGGTAAATCATATGAAATAAATTGAAATAATCTATGACAGTGCAATTTTTATCATAGGAAACTGTGAAACTACTGGAGGGTCCCCAGCGATGATTGCCGGGACCGAACGAGCCAGGCCGAAGCCTACGGCTTTATGGTTCTGACAGTGGTCCGGGCCTGCTTGGCTGCAGGGAACCAGGAGGAGAAAGCCTTGGCCGTGCTTGAGAAGCACCTGGGCCATTCCGAGATCTGGATGTTTTTTCAGCATGAAAAGTTGCTTGATAGATTGTCAATAACCATCAGTAACCATGGTTAATAGATGGATTACCAGTAGTACCGCACAAGGCGGTGGCGGAAGTTTCAAAAATAGGAAACCTATAGGAGAAATTGGTTGTTGTGAATCAGGGATGGCAGAGCGAATCCACTGACGGACCGAAAGGTGCTTGATCTCTCTCACTATTTCTCTCTCTTCCTCTGACTATCTACCTACCTACCTACCTACCTACCTATCTATCTATCTATCTATCTACCTATCTCTCTCTCTCTCTCTCTTTCATCTAATTACCTATCTATCTATCTTTCTACCTATCTATCTATCTATCCATCTATCTATCTATCTATCTATCTATCTGTCTATCTTTCTACCTATCTATCTATCTACCTTTCTATCTGTCTATCTATCTTTCTATCTATCTATCTTTTTATCTGTCTATCTATCTATCTATCTATCTATCTCCCTCTCTCTCCTTCATCTGTCTAGCTGTCTACATGTCTATCTGTGGTGCAGTGTCATTGAGTGCAATGTAGTGTAGCGTAGTGTGGTGTAGCGGAGTGTAGTGGAATGTAGTGTAGTGTAGTGTAATGTAGTGTAGTGTAACGTAGTGTAATTTAGTGTAGTGTAATTTAGTGTAGTGGAGTGTAGTGGAGTGTAGTTGTATAGTTGTAGTTGTAGTTGAAGTTGTAGTGTAGTGGAGTGTAGTGTAGTGTAATGTAGTGAAGTGTAGTGGAAGGTAGTGTAGTGTAGTGTAATGTAGTGTAATGTAATGTAGTGTAGTGGAGTGTAGTGTAGTGTAATGTAGTGTAGTGTAATGAAGCCAAGCGAAGCGACATCTGAACCTCCAAAAGTGGTCCGAGACCCTGGTGTTTTTAGCATTTTGACTTGGAAATGTGCTTCGCGCCACAACGGCGTGCACTTTTTCGACATCTGAACCTCCAAAAGTGGTCCGAGACCGTCAGTTTTTAACACTTTTGACTTGGAAATGTGCTTCGCGCCACAACGGCGTGCACTTTTTCGACATCTCAACTTCCAAAAGTGGTCCGAGCATGGTGTGTTTTGTACATTTTGACTTGGAAATGTGCTTTCGCGCCACAACGGCGTGCACTTTTTCGACATCTCAACTTCCAAAAGTGGTCCGACCTGAGGTGTTTTGTACATTTTGACTTGGAAATGTGCTTCGCGCCACAACGGCGTGCACTTTTTCATCTCTCATCTGGCCAGCTGGCTCCGCACCCCGCCGCTTTAGCGAGCCTACTTTTCGACCCTCCGGAGCCCCAAATCATTGGAAAAACACAGTGTTTCGCGACTTTCCTACCTTTTCGCGCTGCTGCATCTTCTTTCTTCTGACTCTTTCTCTTCTGATCTTCTCTCTTCTAGTCTTTCTCTTCTCTCTGCCTCTTCCCTGCTCTGCTTTTCATCTGTCCATATTGTCGGAAGTTTGACTTCTAAACTTCCTTCGACTATGAAGATGGCTGTTGTGATGCTGTTGTGTTTTTCCCCCCTCTCGGAATCAGCATGAAAATGGAACAACTGCTAGGGCAGTCACTTCGACCAAATTGTGAGCAGGAAACCCTGGATACGATTGTTGGGGTGCCACAATCTTAACGCAATCTTAACACAATCTCAACGAAAGACTGAACATTTGGGGCATTTTTGAGACTGTCTTGGCTCCAGTTCATGATCCCCAAAATCCATGCTGATGAATCATCTTTTTCACCACATGACCCAATTTTCCTGATGGGACAAAGCATGGTTTCCTGCAGATTTTCCTTTGCAGTAATCCTTTGATGGCATGGCCACAGGGATGTCGTGCAGAACTAATGGCATGATGTGGGTCTTGATCAAAATTGGCACCAATGGTCAACGGCCTCAAAATTGGTCAGTTTTGCTATTGAACCATTCCATTCGGCAACAAGTTTTGAGCCACACCATGGTGTCCCAGGTTTATATCATATGTCCCATGTTTATATCATTTTCCTTAGCCAAAGCATGTAAAGATTCGGGAACTTCAACTGTAATTGACACAGGGATCTTTGTGTGGCCCTTCCACGCCCAGAGGTATTTGAAGCTCCATCGTCCTCCTGACCCCTACGACGGTGGAGACCTTCTTGCCTTGTGGTCACTTGACAGTGGCGTTGAAGATCTTGAAGAGTACCGTAGGTCATCTGGGGATTTCAGATCGGAAGTCCAAATGCATTGGATGGGTCTCTATCTGCCACAACCCTACCGGACATGTTTGTAGAATTTTGATGAATTTTGATCATGATAAATCCTCACAAAATCCCAGCACCAAAAAGCAATCATCACATCCCAAAATGGCTCCCCACCACTGAGACCCCAAAAACCTCTCAGCTCCTACTACCTTGCAGGGTAGCTGAGGTATGCCTTGCAGTGGCGCAAAAGCGGCCGAAAACCCAAGGTGGTCCGCAAGGCAGCGTTGGTTCTCTTTAAGAGCCATGAGATGAATCTCGGCCCTGATTAATCCAGAGGGGTTTGCGCAGAAATGGGGTATAATAACGGAACATAATTTACCAAATATAACATCAATTTATGGTATTTCCAGGCTAGGTGCAACATGATTGTCTACTGCATTTTGCTTCAATAATCATGTTTTTGGACGAACCCATATGCCGGCCCGGGTGAGATCATAGACACCTCAACATGATGGTTTTGTGACGGATCAATTTTTTCCGGGCACCCCTGAATACCATACGAAAAACAATACACGATTCCCACATGAACAACAAAAGGAATACATATATTCAGATTGATTGGCAAGTCTTAGCATCAAATATGACTATATTCCAATCTTCAGTGTCACTATGAGCCACCATGGCTTGCCATCTCCATCCTCGCAGGGCATAGAGCTGCTACATCTGTTTTCATCTGGCAATCTCAGAGGCGTTTCTCATACACACCCTGACAAGTCTGTGGATACATCTCCAATTTATAGTTTCCCAGACCTGCAGTAGGCAGACCATTCAGCCGGCACCAACATGGTCCCCACGCCAGCCCAGCCTTGCCAGGAAGATCGTTGTGGATGATGACGGCACAGAGATGGATGTTGGCGTCAGCAGTTGGGACGAAGAGGTCTTGAAAAATGAGACCGTGGCTGGTCTGAAGCGGCACTATCTCTTGACAGGTTTGAGAACGAGTTTTTGAGCCAAAAGGTTTTGGAACATGAAAAGAACAAGATATTATGAGGGAATGTAATCAGCAACCTGGGGGCTTTTGGTCAAGTCACTCGTGTTTCGAGATGCTCCTTGACGTTGATGATTTTTTCCGGTGGGTCTGAGCAAGTTCACCCTGGCTCGTTTTCGCACCTTGCTGAAGCATTGAGGTACCCGAGATTATGAGAGATTGGCGGCTTTTCAGCCACTTGCTTGCAGGAAGGCAAGGACTACTGGTAGGAAGCAGCCCATGGCACCCACAGAATTCTGGTCCGTGTTTTTCTTTTGTGGGGCCTGGAGTGGAGGGAGTTCAATTTACTTTCCAGCAAATTAAACATAGATACGGGAAACCAACCGCAGGGAAACCATGGGCAATGCTATCCTGCTGTGCCAGGGAAACCATGGGATGATCTCCTGCCTGGCGAAAAACTGCACCCCTGGCTGTCCAGGTGATGCCATGTGCTTCCTGACGGATGGTGCCATTGGATTCGAACCAATCGTCGTGGAGGGCTGCTGGGATGTGACCCCTAAGGCACTGCGAACGTTTTGCAGCTGAGGGGTGCCATGGTGAAAACTTCAAGGCCCAATCTTAGGGTCGCACATACTTAATTTATCTTCACTGGCATGTGTTTTTTTAAAAGTTTTTTTTGGAGGTAACATCCTCCACAGTCCAAAAATTATTGGGGAACTCCATGTGCTGTGTGAGATCAGCCTGCGGACCTGTGGACCTTTGTAATTATATTGTATATTTGCATTGATAATCCAACACAGACAAATGCATCCACGCAGAAAAATATGTGGTTAAATGTATATTTATATATATATATATACACATTTTTTTTTTTTTCTCTCTCTCTCTCTCTCTCGCTCGCTTTTTCACGTATATGCACACCTATGTAATCCTACAGGCACATACACACACACATATTAGACATATGCACATACATACATACATACATACATACATACATATACATACATACACATACATACACATACATATACATACATATACATATACATACATATACATACATATACATACATATACATACATATACATACATATACATACATATACATACATATACATACATATACATACATATACATACATATACATACATATACATACATATACATACATATACATACCTATACATACATATACATACATATACATACATATACATACATATACATGCATATACATACATATACATACATATACATACATATACATACATATACATACATATACATACATATACATACATATACATACATATACATACATATAAATACATATACATACATATACATACATATACATACATATACATACATATACATACATATACATACATATACATACATATACATACATATACATACATATACATATACATACTATACATACATATACATACATACACATACATACACATACATACACATACATACACATACATACACATACATACACATACATACACATACATACACATACATGCACATACATACACATACATACACATACATACATACATACATACATACATACACAAACATACATACATACATACATACATACACAAACATACATACACATACATACACATACATACCCATACATACACATACACACACATACATACATACACATACATACACATACATACACATACATACACATACATACACATACATACACATACATACACATACATACACATACATATACATATACATATACATACATACACATACATACACATACATACACATACATACACATACATACACATGCATGCATACATACATACATACATACATACATACATGCATGCAGGCATGCATGCATGCATACATACATCGTATGTACATATATATATATATATACACACATAATTACATGTATATATGCACATGTGCTACAACCCAATACATCACGCAATCTTATATCAATATCAATATCTTTACCAATATCAATATCTATATCTATCTCTATCTCTATCTCTATCTCCTTCTCTATCTCTATCTCTATCTCTATCTCTATCTCTATCTCCATCTCTATCTCTATCTCTATCTCTATCTCTATCTATCTATCTATCTCTCTATCTACTGTATCTATCTATCTATCTAATCTAGTCTAGTCTAGTCTAGTCTAATCTAATCTAATCTATCTATCTATCTATGTATCCCTATATATATATATTGTAGGCAGTACATGCCTCAGCTGGCCTTGGCCGCAGGCCTTCAACCCCATCTGGGATTCCAAGTGTCTTGGCCGTTGGCCTGGCGGCCTTGAGGCCTTGAGGCCTTGGCTGAGTCAAATGAGCAATGGAAAAAACCATGAAAAACCTCATTTGTTGATGGGGAAAAAGGTGAAGACCTGCACTTCTAATGGGAAAACATACAAAAAACCAGCATTTTCAATGGGAACATGTTGAGAACATGATTTGCAGACACGTTTAGAGACATGATAAATGCGAGTCTAAATTGGTGACCAATTACTTATCCATGTCAGACTTTGTTATTTCCTTGCTTGAACTTTTTTCCAGCATGCTTTCAAGAGACGTGGTTTCAAGTTCAATCTGGACTGCAACCGGTTTTGAATGAGAGTGGCATTTTCTACAGCATATTGGTCCAGCATTGTGTGAACCACAGTGGCTATAGCCTCATCATCTTGCTTGACTTGCGACCAAGAGGGTGAATCTACTATGGGTGGGACTTTGCTCTTTGCTTTTCGTCACTTTTTGCAAAACTGAATGGCCTACTTGCAGAGTGTAGCTTAGCCCTCGGATGACTGTCTGTTAGGTTCCTCAGATTTTAGGCCCAGAGAACCAAGGTACAAACGCTGCATTTCGCACAGCAATTTTAGTGAAAAGGAGTTCTTGAAGGCTCTGCAAACGTGGGAGGAAGGATATAAGGAAGCCAATGGAGGAGTTACTTGGACGCATTTGAGGTGGAGCAACAAGCAGGGGAGAATCCATGGGGTTGGGGGAATCCTCCACGTTGGATCGATGTGCCGGATGTACCCATATCATTTGGCGGTTGATATCTTTGGGTACCCCAACCAAACGAATGTCAACCCTGGATTTATACATCATCATGAATCCCTAATTAGATAAGCCATGGGTTTATGAAATCCGGGGTTGAACTTCCACGTTACTGCTCAGTTTCTTGAGACTGCCCGGAAATTCTTTCAAAGACTCCAATGAAAGAAACCAGGCATGACCGGGGTTGACTGACACCTGGTTTATCCTGATTTTGGATGAAGAAATGGTGGGCCTTTTGATGCATTTTGGTGCTTAGGAGTCTGATATCATACTCTTCCATCTCCTCTTCCCCGCGCTCAAGCCTAAAGAAGCCAAAGTGGATATTTGTGTAGGCGGGCATTGAGAGAAGGGACGGCGACACCTTTGCCCCGAGAGTTGTAGTCTTATGAAGTGCTTGGCATTCTTGCCCGTGATGATGTTGAATAGCTGGAATTGTGGTAAGGTTGGTAGTTGTTAGGTGTCAGCTTGGGTGATGTCTTGGGATGATGGATAGGGCCCCTGGGGCTTGACGCAGGTTTCAAAGACCCATGTCTAGCTTGATGTGACATGTGCAGCATGTGTCATTCATATTCATTTCAAGGGTATGTTGGCTGTGCGACCAAGGCAATCCACCGTGCTGCTCAGAAATGGTGGCGTTACAGGGACAATATATAGATAGGTAGCCTAATAATGCTTAATAGCTTGAGAGAGAGAGAGAGAGAGAAACGTAGAATGGTTGTGCTGACTAGATGGCTGTGTGGACAGACAAAGATACGTAGACGGCCAGGTATACGGGCAGATATAAAGTACAAACTAGGCGTGCCCACCAAATTTATTAGGTGCAGTTGGGAAAATTGACTGCAGGCTTGTGCTTATGCTGGGATTGGTCAATAGACCCAGGAGACCATTGGAATGAGGGGATGATCCGATATTTTACGTGAAGAATGGAATACATACCGGGAACCCGGTAGGAATACGCAGTAGCTTCAGGACCCCCCAACACCAACAGTGTCACATCGATTTGATGCAACTTGCCAGGCGGCATTTGCACATCCACATTGTGGCATTCCGCCTTCAAGGGGCGCCCGGCGTATCAGGACGAAGGCACGGGTGGTGGCTGAAAGGGCATCAGACATTTTTTTTTATCAGATTCACATGAAGGACTTTGACAATCATAGATTTTGGGATGTCGGAAAGTTTCCGTCTTGAAACTCAAGGTAAAAAACATCTAGATTGAAAGTGGTGAAGTTTGGAAAGTGGATTCAAGTGAAAACTCGTGACCATTGGTGGGAAAGCAGCAACTGTACTGGTCACCCCCACCTGCCGCCGAAGGCTTGCAGTGGAGCCATCATCACCGTGTCTTTTGGATGTTCCATGAGACCCACCATCTCTATGAGAGCCTTGGTAGTCTTGACTACCTCAACATGCACTAGATGATAGGCAGTATTGTAAATGGATTCCTTCCAAAAACTGCTCTTGACTATTTGACTCTTGAGGAATTTACGGAATTATTCTCATCCTTTTCAGAAATGGCTTATTTTGTCTTCAACGGATTCAACGGAATTATCATCGTTTGCCTAGATTTATATATTGTATTTGTCACCTTGTCATGATCCAGGCCGACCCCAAATCCCTGAAGGGTCATATCAAACAGCACTGTCAGAGTCGAAGAGATTGGGGTCAAGCAGCCAAGTCCGCCCCAGCAGAGGGCAGCAACTGTTTTATTCGCCGCAAAAGGTGGAAGGCTTTCACTTTTTTTTGAACCTAGCTACCCACTTGAAAACGGTTAAAGAGCTTTAAATATGTGATGTGGAAGACGATTTGGAACCAGAACCAGCCCTTACTTGTTTTGATCGAAGGAAGTTTAGAAGTCAAACTTCCGACAATATGGACAGATGAAGAGATGGGAAGAGTCAGAGAAGAGAAGAGAAGAAGAAAGAAGATCAAAAAAGATAAAGTCTCAGAAGAAAGAAGCTCCAGGTGCGTGTAAAGGTAGGGAAGTCGTGAAACACTGTGTTTTTCCAATGATTTGTGGCTCCGGAGGGTCGAAGAGTAGGCTCGCTAAAGCGGCGGGTGCGGAGCCAGCTGGCCAGATGAGAGATGAACAATTGCACGCCGTTGTGGCGCGAAGCACATTTTGCAAGTCAAAATGTACAAAGCACACCAGCTTCGGACCACTTTTGGAAGTTGAGATGTCGAAAAAGTGCAAGCCGTTGTGGCGCGAAGCACATTTCGAGTCAAAATGTTAAAAGCACTACATGTTCGGACCACTTTTGGACGTTCAGATGTCGTTTTGCGTGGCAGGCGCAAGGGATTGTGCACCTGGTCAAAAGTGAGCAAAACGTGAGGGTTTTGTGGCATTTCCAAAAACATCCAAAAACGATGGCACGCGTTGGGACATTTGAAGAGGATCTGCAAAGATGCATTTCCTGCGGCAGGCGCAGTACAAGAGACATGTTCATCAGAGCTGTTAGAAGGTCCGGGCGCTGATTTCCTGAGAGAGGAAGTCTCGCAGAATTGTTTCGTTTTTGATGATGTCAACTTCGAAAATTCAGGAAGTCTCGCAGAATTGTTTCGTTTTTGATGTTGTCAAGTTCAAAGCTTGAGGAAGTCTCGCAGACTTGTTTCTTTTTTGACGTTGTCAAGTCAAGTTCAAAAATTGAGGAAGTCTCGCAGAATAGCTTTGTTTTGGATTTTGCCAAGTTCAAAAATTGAGGAAGTCTCGCAGAATTGCTGCGTTTTCAAGCTTGCAGTTAGACAGACAGACAGGCAGGCAGGCAGGCAGACAGATAGAGAGATAGATGGATGGATGGATGGATGGATAGATAGATAGACATTTACAACTACAACTACAACTGCCACTACACTACACTACTGCTACAACTACAAATGCATATATACTACGCTACATTACACTACACGAACTACACTACACTAACTACACTACACTACGCCAATTACATCTAATTACACTACGCTACACCATTAGCACTAACAACAACAACAACAACAGCAACAACAACAACTACTACTGCTGCTGCTGCTACTACTACTACTACTACCACCACCACAACTACAACTACAATTACAACTACACTACACTACACTACACTAATTACACTGCAGCACACTATAGCTACAAATGCAACTACAACTACAACTACAACCACACTACACTACACAACGCTACACTAGACTGATTACATTGCATTACACTACAGCTACAGCTGCAACTGCAACTACAATTGCAACGACAGCTACCACTACATTACATTACACTACACTACACTAATTACACAGCACTACACTACAACTACAACTACACTACCTTACGCTAGACTACACTACACGATACCACACTACACTACACTACACTACACGACAATACACTACGCTACATTACACTAATTACACCACACCACGACTACAACTGCAACCGCGCTTGCAACTACACTACTCACACTACATTACAACTACAGCTCCACTACGCTACACTACAGTACAACTACAGCTACAACTGCAACTACAACTGCGACTGCGCGACGCCACGCTACATCCAGCAATTGTGGTAAGGTGACCACTGCAACCATTGCAACCACCCCAAAAAACACAACTCCAACCACCTGTCTGGCCATCAGTGGATTCGCTCTGCCATCCGTGATTCACAACAACCAACCTCTCCTATAGGTTTCGTATGTTGGAAACTTCCGCCACCGCCTTGTGCGGCACTACTGGTATCTATCCAACCTTTGGGAGTTCTGACCACCCAAAAAGGCTTCAAGTTCCCTGAAAGTTCAGTGCAGCCATGCTGGCATGTCCGAGGGGTCAATTCACAAAGCGCTTCGACTTCGCTGAGCTGATCAAAAAGACTGACCACCCCATGTTGCTTGTTTCGTTGATCGGGGAGGTATGGGTTTGGGCTCATTTCTGTGCAGGCATGCGGTGCTCCAGGTATTTAACTGGGGGGGTCAGTGTGCTTTCTCATCTCGGAAAGTGACAGATTTTCAGACGGAGATGCAGTGGATACCGTGATGTTTGGGACCGGACAAATGTTGTGTTTTCTTATATATATTTTTTCCTTAAGCATGTCCGAACATGGAGCGCCAGAACAGCCCTCCATGCCAAAACCTGTTGAGTATCGGAAACTAATCAGATCCTACAGGCACCACCACCCATATTTCTTTGACAAGTCCTGTTTGAAACCAGGTTCAACTTGGACAACTGGATGGAAGAATTCAAAGGCGCATGTGGTCATCACGGCCATCACACCTTAGTTTAGTAGCAGGGTTTCTTGGTGATAGCCTTCCATGACACTGATGGACATGAAACAGAAAAATGATTTTGACTTGAGACCGGATGCCATCAACGTGTGTTCAGTCAACCATTTTCATTGGAGGCAGTGCAGTAGTCTCAACCCTTGTGCGCCGTATTTTATTCGTGGAGTTTGGTTTCCCCAAGCATGAGCTGCGCCGCATTGGCTCAGCCATTAGCCATCATGCTATTTGTTCTAGTTTTTGTCCTCAGGGATTGGTAAATGGATTTGTCCAAACAGAGCATCTCAAAATTGCAATCTCATCAGGGGACTGATGATGAAGCGTTGGATAGTAAGTGCTTTCCCATGTTGAGACCATCCCAAACGTCATTGGATTTTTCGGTATGGCCGTGCTTTGAAGTCATCGAAGTCACCACAGTTGGGCCATTGGTGCCTACTTCGAAACAGTTGGTATATGGCATATGGCCACTACTTTATTTTGATGGTTATGTCATGTCATGTTACAATGTTCCAACTTAATCAGAGTTATAATCTAGTTAAATATAAACCATATATAAATATAGCATTATATAACCATTTATATTATACCCATTTGTTCACCAGAACTGCACCCCTAAGTGGCCTATTGCCAGGTGGAAATGAGTTCTTCCCCGGGGAACATTGGCACGGCAAGAGCGAGTTCGATTGGTACGTGCAGTGCATCACCAAGCGTCTCAATACGCTAGCAGACCCGCCTATTCAGGAAAGACCGGTCAAGGATGGAGAAGAAGATCCAGATCATCCATTTATGGTGTCTCTATGTATGTATTAGATGGATATATATATATATATACATAGACATATTAAACAAATATATGTGTATATTCATATATATATATAGCATATATACATAGATGCGTGAAAGTCTATGCAATTTATACACTAATATGTTTAGAAAAACCTTAAATTGAATCCATTTAGAGCATGGGCCAAAGGTGGAGCAAACATACCGTACAGGGCAAACATGGCAATGGAAATTACTCATTTATAGACATGATTTTGCATGATTTTGCTATGACCAAAGGGGATTCGTTTTTGCCATGTTTGATTGGGTAACCATCAACACGAATCCCCTCCCGCCAATCGCACTCCCACATTCCACCAGGGTTCATGGTGTGGTTATTGGGTAGCGTTAGCGGGAAGGGATTGAATTATGTTGTGTCAAATCGGGCTGTCTCAAAATTGGGCACCATATTCGATCGAAGGTTTGAAACCTCGTTTTCCTAGTTTTTGATTGCTATTTCTTTGGTGGAACACCACCCCTTTTCGTGAGACAGACCGCGTCAAAGCCAACTTTTCTTTGCTCTCGGAGGACTACTGGACCAACTGGTGGGGTGGTAAGGAGGTTGATGCTGCTGGTGGCTACTTCGATTTTGTGACCTGGCAACGGCAACAGGGTCCCATGAGTCCCATCCTGGAGTCACTACAAAGTGGCAGCAGTGTCTTATGCCAGTCAATGCCCCCCAAGATGAAGGAAACATCAGGAAACAAAGGCCCTCAGGTCACTCAAGTCTTCACCCTGGAAATTTCTTCATATCTTTGGATTTTGTTGATGGATTTGAAGGAATCCTAGCCATTTTTCATCCCGTGTTTCAAGCCCAGGTCGCGGAATTCCACGCCCTATGGGAGGCCGGCAGCAATGAAAACTGGGAGAAAGTCTGTGAGTTGGTGGAGTCCCAACTGCGCCCCATGTGTCACAAAAAGTTGGGGGAAGGCAACTACCGGAAGCTTGGCCGACATGTTGTTAAGACATTTGAAGGCACAAAGCGATGTGTATGTTTGTTTGTCTACCTAGTCTACCTATCTCATTTATTTGATTCTATTTGTCTATCTACGTATCTATCCATCTATGTATGTATCAATCTATCATTATATATTAATCATGTATATTATCATGTATCGATCTATCTATTCACCACCCATCCATCCATCCATCCATCCATCCATCCATCCAACTTTCCATCCATCCATCAATCTACTACATAATCTAGTTGTACTGTTCACAGCTGTCAATCTATTGGTTCTAGATGGTTCTAGCATGTTCTAGCATCTATAGACTATAGACTATGGACTTTTTTTGGTACTTGCCACTTGTCAGAGAAAGGGTAACACTGACAGATGCAAATCACATGGCTATACGTGTAGGCTGTCTGCAGTCCATGTTGAAGGGTAGCATGTACGTGGCCCCAACAATATCTCTTTCCAAAGAAAAAGGCGAAGGTGTTTCCAAATTGTCCTGTGAGTTGAGTTTTTTGCCACTAGCTGGACAGACCAAAATCAAAAACCCAATTTTACGATTTCAATATATATATATAACTATTATATTTATATAAGTAGAAACTATGATATGAAGATAGTCCTTTAGATTTGGGTGTGCCTTATTATCTATATTATCTGACAAACTCATATGTGTGTTACGATCAAGTATATAAGTTATAGATATGGAGAGCCCAGCATTTGCAGAAAATTGTCCTACGGAAAGTCATGGCTTGCAAGGATCGTGGTCACGTTTGCGGTACGGGGGCTGACGCTGACCGGTCAAGCGCTGGATGGCCCGGTCTTGTCTGCCTTAAAACGTGGGATGGATGTGTTGGAGTACCCAGAGGCAGGGAGTTGGGGGTATGGCATCTGGATGAATTAAAGCGACCTCACGTCGCGACGTCACTGGAACGATGGTTATGTAGGGAATCATCCCCCAGTCCCTGAACTTTTTAGGTTGGTGAATGACTGTAATTGGGATGGTTTGTATCAAATTGATCGATTCCCCTGGGGGGCCAATGGGTGGTCGCCATATATGTTTGGTCACTGCAAGACCTCCTGTGTGTCAAAGGGGTGCCATGGGCCTTGGTAGCTAATCCGGCTAGGAATGTGGGAACGTTCAGAGCAGGAGTACGTCACCAACATTTTGTTGGCTATGCTATGCCATGACTATTTGACTTTTCATGTCCAATCCTGGTTCAAAACATGTTGTATCATGCAATATCGCCATGTGTTGCCATCCATTTTCCATCATTTTCCAATGGTGAAGTTGGACAACAGCCGGCAGGAGAGGGCCGAGGAGTTGATCGCAAACATTCCAGGCGGGAGCTTCTGTTGAGAATAGCAGCTATAGCAGCTATAGCAGCCCACAAGTGTGACCCACTTCAGAGCGTTGCAGTTGGGTGGTTGAATGATTCTGAGGTGACAAGAAAGAGGAACTCCTTCGGCTCTACAAGGAATCAGACAAAGCACAGGAACGGCCGCGGCAGAAGCTGGAGCAGCAGAGCAAACCCATCAGCATCATTGATGACCATCATCAGATGTGGGATGCCTACAGAGAGAAAGATTGGCAAGAAGTGTTGGAGCACGTGGAGACGCAGGTGGGTCATGCTAGCCCGTGGTCCGTGATTCTGTGTGTCATAGCCCGGTCATTTTGTGGGAGTTTGCAGCTATCATCAACTATTATATCTATATATTTAACATCGCCAGCCCCCCAAGACAGTTCACGCTGGCAAATCCTGTTGAAGGCTATGAAATTGGATGAACCCCCGGAATCTGTTTACAGAACAGTCAAACACGAAACGACTCATTGACATACTGAGGCCATGTCCCTTTCCTCCCAAACAGTGATGAATATTGATAAATAAATAGATCGCCCTGCATTAAATAAAGATGGCCTCCCCCATTACTACCTCACAAATGCCGGCTCAGTATTCATACACCACCCCAGAGAGTGATAATTCATTAACTTATTTGCTAGAGTTTCAAATGTTTATATACCAGTTATATCCATTTATATTTATATTCCCCATTTATACCATAATATATCAGGTCTATAACTATTAGTGACTATAGTAATATTGATCCCATTGATATTATTATAGTTTATACCATATTATTACACTACTATCATTATAATTTACATTATTAGGTAAACATTACCATTATTAGTTTCTATACCTGCAGGTAGACATAGCAACATCCTGAACTGAGACCACTGCAGGTGACCACCGAGGCCCGTGAGAGGTTAGGAGATCAGAACTACAGGCGGGGACGTCGGAGTTCAGCCATCTTCGGGCGAAATCATCAAAGAATTCGGGAATTCCTGGGAAACATATGGAGAAATATTCGGTTTCATGATGTTTCATGGGGATATCCTCCAATATTCACGTTCACATAGCAGAAATTTACCATCTTCCTTTTGAAATGATCTGCAAATGATGGATAGAGTATGGAATATCGGATCTGTGGTGGTTTAGGGGATAGAATTGGATGAGACTGGATGGTTTTTTTCGCCAGCCATACACTTTGGCTTTGAGCATTTGTTGGGATTAGCTGATTCGCTGGATTTTCCATTGACCATCTGGATATTTAACATAGCCATGGAAAATCCCCAAAATAAATGGAGGTTTATAGCTGGGAAAATCCTCGAACTAAATGGGTCATCTATACCATGGCTATGTTAGTCATAACCAGAGGGTATCCCACTGAAAAAACACACCTTTCGCATCACAAAAACGGCTGTTGGCTGCGCCGCTAGGAATTGTTTCAGCATGTCCTTCGCAGCCATCGGCACCTCGATGGAACCTGGTTCCCTGGGGGGCCACAGAATCTGAAGTACAAATTTGGAGTATGTTCACTTGTTTATAAATGGTGATTTAATGGTGATTTAACCATGGTTAATAATTGTTAATAATGGTTAATAATGGTTAATAATACTTAATGTAATAAATGCGCACATATATGTTTTGGTATATCTATACAATTATCCATATTGTGATGTGTTTTCCGTTTCTTTGGCACCCTTACTTCCATGCATACATGTATACATGGAGATATATAATTGTTGGTCATGAGCTCTACTCTGAGCGAATCAGTTCGTCTCGACAGCGTTTGGGAGGAACATCATGGAACTTTGAACCCGATATGTTTCATTTCAGCCATGACATTTGTTGGTTGCTGGGGCTTCGCATGGCCATTACAACACATGCAAATATGAGAACCATGTGAATGAGGCACTTTGGTTGTATCTTTGGTTGTATTCATTCTCAGATCAGGACAGAATTGTTCTCCTTTTCCCAGTGGGTCCCTGAGGAAATGGAAAAGTAAGCCCCAAAGACGTGGAGGATGCAGTGGAGTTACTGCGAAAAGGAATGGAGCTCACGGGCTGGTGCCTTGACATGCCAATGGTGGCAAGGGCTTGCTTGGATGCGTGTCCCAGTTTGCAACATAAGACTGCGTATACACATTATATATATATGTTGTGTTGTTTCTATAAATCATTTAAATATGTGTTACTTATTTATTAGCTTACTCATGTTATTTATTAGCCTTAACCGTTTTTTCCCATTGAACCTGGTGTTTTCCATGGTTTTTTTCGCCATCCCATCGCCTCCTCAGCGAGGCCTCTGAGCACCTTCCGTGACTTGCTGGGGCAACATCCGAAGATGTACCAAGTGCTTCAACCCTTCGTGGCGGATGACGAGGTGCTGCGACATGTTAACCGATGAACCGAGATTTGCCGATGTTGCCGTTTTGTGTCTGTAGTTTTTGGGATCCCGGGTGGGAATAAATCGATCCTATTTATATGATTTTATATGATGGGAAACTGTGTTGGAACTCATGTGAATTTTCTTTTGCGGGGTTTGATTTCCAGGGATTTCCGGAGGGTGTAATAGTGTAATTATCCACAAAAGGCGTCAAGATTGGTACAGAAAACAATCCAATCAAAATTGAAGGAGATGTTAGCCAAAAGAGGGAGCTGTGTCAATGGTAATGTGGTGAACATATAAGATATATAAGATGCTCAAAAGTTACGTAGGTGGATTTGAAGCCATTGCCTAACATGATGTAGGCACTTCTGGAAGAACTGGCTCCCCGCCTATTTCCAGGGACACTCGTGGAATTCTATATCCTGTAGCAGCTCCGTATTTTGCCTTCCGTGGGAATGGCTTTTTGCCACAGCTTACTGGATCGGATAAACCCATGGGCTTTGACTATTGTATCCAAATCCTGAGTTTTCCTTCAAACATCCTTTGACTTCTAAGAGGAATAGGAGAATCATCTCCATGTTCCCTTCCAACCCTTCCGCGAGAACCAGTTCCTAGTGACTCCTAGTGTCACAGGAAGGCGAATTCCACGACTTCATTTCGGAACACCACGTCCTGTGGGAAGCTGGCAGCAAGGAGAACTGGGAGAAGGTCTGCGAAGTCGTGGACTCTCAATTGCGGCCCATGGCCTACAAACGCCTGGGAGAGCCCAACTACCGGAGCCTGGAATCGGAGTGGGTCAATAGCCACGGAATCCCCTGGTTTTCAGATCATAGCTGGGATTTATGTTTAATGATGTTTATCCCCCCCACATTATGAACCATGTTGGGTTCATTAACGAAACCTATGTTGTTGGGGTTATGAGGCTGGGATTTCCATTCAGATGAGCAATTTTTTCAGAATGCCCAGTTCATCCCTGGCGATTGATGTGAAGAATGCGGTGGCACACTTTCATACGTTAAGGGCTTTACTGGATAATGGTTTAGTTGGGGTTGAGCTGGCAAACCCATTCCCCCAAGAAAGGAACCCAAGATGAATAGATCCAAGACTAAACAAGAGGGTGCAGTTCTACAAATGCAGAGCCAGGGTTTCCAGGAAGGTATTGAACGTTTGGGAAAAGGATAACGTTCTGTTTCAATTATTCAACCAGCTTCGAATCCCAACATTTGGTTTAGGACCTGGTAGTGCCGGCCACCACAAGGTAAGACCTGGATGCATTTGCACATATTGCACATATTTGCACATGCTGTTTCAGTTGAGGGTCCAAGGGATTTTTGTGGATGGTTGGAGGTTGCACACAAAGACGTGTCCGATTTTTTGAGCGCTGTCAGCTTGGCCCAAGCCCAAATGCTCCATCTTCATCCATTTTCATCCATGCTCATGGATTAAATACTTGCATACATTTGAGCAACCTTCTTGGAGATGCACATGTTACATATGTTGGTAGATATGTTGGTTCCATTCCCATAGGCATCAGAAATGCCATCACGTTCCTCCAATTTTGTCTCATGGAACTCTCCATGAATTATTTCCCATGATTTTCCCAATTTTTTTCCCATGATTTCCCCATGATTCCTACACCTTCAGTTGGTTCTTTGAGGACACCTCCGCTGTTTTCACAGCGCCTCCGCGCTACTAGGAACGTGGTGATTTTGGGCCTCCGCGGCCTGGCTTTGAGCGGCCGGGCCTTGGAGGGTCCGGTTCTCGAGGCGCTGAAGAAGGGCATGGAGGTCTTGGGATATCCCAAGGAACGTGCCAAGGAGTTGGTGAATGGCATTGGAGCGGAAGCTTGGCTGGGAAAATGATGGGAAAATGCCCAAATCCTAGAAAAAATGGAGGTAATCTAAGATATCTATGGAATTTCCCTAGATATCTGAATGATTCTGAATGATTTTATGATGGGAAGATGGTCTATAGATGATGGATTTTTGTTTGGTTGATTACCAGAGGGTATCTGCTGTGCTAGTTGGTTTATGAAGGACAGGTGGTATGATTGAAGCAACACAAGAACATACATAAATACACAAGTACATATAATGTATACATACATAGCGACCGCACAACTGCGCCGCATAGATATGTTGCGTTTTTGTGCGGAAAATGATCTCTGACATGGTGTTCCCCACATGTCACCTGTCTCTAGATGTGCCAGCCGGAGCTAGTCCTCCTCTTCTTCTCCTGGCCTCCTCTCATAGCAAGCTCCGCCGGACTCTGTGTGTTTTGGACCTCGACCCGATACAAAGCTACTGGACTCGACCTGTGGAAGAATTGTAGGTCTGAATGTTATAGTGCCAGGACACATGTCAGGATACATAATGATACAAAAACAAGTGTCAACATATGTCAAAATATATATCAGGCTTAGATTGTCAGAACAGGTGGGACATGAAATTTCCCACCAACTCAAATTGCATGCCGGACTGCATGTCAGAATATATGCCAATTTAGTTGTCAGGGAAAAAACTGCGAGACTACATGTAGAGTAAATGTCAGGGTGGAGGTCGAATTGATGTCAGAATATGTCCCATGATAAATGTCAGAATCGATAAATGTGCATGTAAATAAATAAATGTACAATATGATGGTATATTATATCTGCATATGCATGTGTGTGCGTGTCAGAAGGTTTCTTTTATTTAAATGGTGAGGAGAATGCAAAGTAAAGTATGTTTTTCCCCCTCCAGTTTGGAAACCATCATCATTTGCGAACGTGATCATTTTTGGCAGGCGGAGTTTGCAGGTAGCATTGCAGTTGTTTGATGGTTGTTGATGGTGGGTTTGGAGAGATGTTGGACGATGTTGGAGTTTTCTTAGCACATAGTTGGCCGCCCAAAATGGAGGCCAAGTTGCTCCTGGCTGGAACCATCCAAAATTTATGGATTGCAAGTGAAGGCGGGTGGTAGATGATGATGGTAACAGCGGATCCTAGTTATTGTGAAGATATTGAAACTGATGACAAGAGTTTCTCAAGTTTCAGTCTCCCCCACATTCCCCCACCCTTCCCGAAGCATGACTTTTGAGGAAAAGGAAGCGGAGCTGTTGAGGATTTATGGCGAAGCCTGACACCAGGGCCCATGGGGCGCCTGGCAGACCAAAAGGAAGTTACAGTTACTTTTCTTCCAAGTTTTCCAAAGGAAACATTGGAGAAACTCCAAAAAAGAAGTTCATGTCCGTTGCCTCAGGGCAACGCCTCTGGCATTTGAAACTCCCTCCCGAAGGTGGAGAGGCCTTGCCCAGCTTTGCAAAGCAAAACTCCAGCAGAGTGCGTTCTTGACGTTGGTCAAATGGCCGGAGTTGTGATGCAAGATTTTTTTGTGGAAGACGTTGCTATGTATAACATGGGTTAGCCCAAAGGCAGCGACTAGTGCAAAACTATCATTTAATGCAAACCTGAAGACCAACTAGTATTTTTTGGGGGCGAGGCACTATTTTGTAGACAAACTTATGTGTTTTCCCCCAGATTTTGCAGGGTTGTTTTTGCTTTTTCCATGGCAAGTGTTTCTGATACGCGCCCATTCCCGCTTCTGATGCTAGAGGCTAGAAGGTCATGGCATACATACCCATCCTTCACCTGTCGCCTGCTAGGATAGTGTATGAAGACAGTGAGATACCTGACCCCGAGGTACTTTCTATTGTAAACTGTCCAAACCATACGGTTTTGCCTCACCGAAACCTCCAAGAAATGATATCCCAATAGTCCAAGGTAGTCTTTGAATGTATGTGCAGTGGTTTATGACGTGATAACCTATGACCTATGAATCCATATGAATATAACGGATATTTCCACGTCTAGCTGGGGTATGTCATATGCTTTTTCTCCCACTGAACCGATTCCTGACCTCCAATCCCTGGATGACTGGCCCTCATAGCTAGGCGAAGATCACTTGCCACCAGCAATGGCCCCATCGGCGGCCTCCCGCTTGGATCGATGCTGGCATGTGGGGAACCCGGCGTGGGTCGCTTGGGTGCAGAGGGGTGAACTCTCAAAAAGAACCTAATAACTAACAACAATTGATTAGATAACAAACTAACCGTTAACCAACTAACGTTATATAACTACTTGATTGACTAGCTACAAAAAAAAACTAATTAACAAACCAACTACCCAACTCATTCACCAAGACGACACAACCAGCAACCGCACCAAAAACATATAATTAATAATTAATAATATCCCTAATATCCCTATAAGCCTATAACATGGGGACAGTTCCCAACAACAACAACAACAACAACAACAACAACAACAACAACCATAGCTAATCAGACCGCATTGGGGATGGATGTGTCGAAGTACCGTTGCCATAGACCTTTTTGGTTTGGGATTGTGCGCAGTATATACCAGCCATTTCTGGTAGAAGAAGTTATTGGCAATGGTTTTTGCAGGTTGGAGTTAAAGCCACACCTACTGTAACTCTTGCAGGACCCGAACTTGAATTCCACATCCTGGCGCCATGTGGGAGAAAACAAAAATGCCAGGCGCACAGTGGACCCTGGTATTGGTATCCCGTTGAAAGGATGATATATGATGCTTTTGGACCGTTTTCAGACACCCCATGTCCCAGAATTGCTCCAAGGAGGAAGGAAAAGTAGCAACCCCATGTAACCTCCGTAACCTCCATATAATTAGTGGTAAACAACACAGTTTATCACAGTTTCCTCCAAAAAAAAACGTAAATCAATCCATTGAGGTCATAACCTTCAACCAACCTTCAACCAAGCCCCAAATATCTCCATCAACCTAAGATCAATCATTCTCATCGGGAAATAGTCTTCAAAAGCATCTTGAAACATAAAACAGCATAAAACCAATTCATTGATTCAGCTGGGCCTGCTCGCATCTCACAGCGCCGAGGCCTGGAGGCGATTGGTGCAGACAGATCACGCTGGAGAGTTGGAGCTTTCAGTGGGGGGCCCAATGGGAGATAGCGTTGCTGGGGGAAAGGCCGGTGTTTTGCATATATTACATCTGATCATACTGCAAAATCAAAGTGTACATCTATGTCTACACACACTGGTATCCCAGTCACCTTACACACACACACATGCACAGATATATATATATATACATACATACATACATACATACATACATACATACATACATACATACATACATATGTAATACATATTTCATACACATATCCAGCCAAGTGTGAGGAGCAGGCGTGTACTAAGAAACATGGTAATTAATTTGGAGGATCCCAAAATGGTCAATCCCAGGGGTCAGTGTGTGTCTCAGTAACTTGGAGCACATTTTCTCCAACGATCTGGGTGGATCATCCATTCAACCAATAATATCACCATTATGCACCTGTTTTTTATGGGAAAGCATGGAAAAATCCCTATATCTAGCGGAGAAATCACCATTGTATCATCTTAAAAAAAAAATGCTGTTAGTCAAAAACTTATATATTCCACAATGCCCCCGTTACATCCCTATATTTGTTTGTCTGAAAATTGGACCACCAAATGGATCCAAATGGCAATTTTAATGGGGATAAAAAACATATCCATTGGAATTGGGGGTAACATGGGGTAACCTATCCTATTTCCAGACAAACCCATACAATAGGATTCCATAATTCCCTATATTCATTTTCTATTATCATATATTATCAATTATTATCATAAATTGGGGGTAACCCATATAATTCCTCATTTTCATTGAATCACTGTTGGTGAATTCCTCTGAGGTTCAGCTGCTGCACATGCAGATGGCCCGCTCGCAGCGCCGCTCCTTGAGCTTCTGGCACCGCTGGGCCCAGCGGAGGCCCGGACGGCGGCTCGGCGATGGAACGTGGAAGTTTGGTTTTGGGTACAACCATGCGGAATTGTATAGAAATTGGGTACAAACACTATCATATTATATGACAACCATGGTACAACCATTTGGTTCTGGGTAGAAATCGAATTAGTCATAATTCTGGATAGTTCTTGGATTTTGGATGGAATTGTATCTTGAGAGCTTATCAGTAAGGCTCATGGGATTTTATGGGATATGATTGCCAAATTTTACCTGAACATTGGTGAGAAAACAGTAAGGAACCAGGGCGATGTTGTGGCTCCTGGCTCTCAATAGGGGTGTGGATTTGCACCAAACCCGGTTTTCAAATTGTTTGAGCTGTGGCTCATGTTTGGCCTAATGTGGGGCCCCCCTGTCAAATTTCAGAGCAAGCTATGAGTAGCTTTAAATGGCCGCCTGAGGAACGATCGGCGCCGATTTCGGTCATGCTTGGAGCTGAGACACTCGCACAGGTGCTGATAACATAAGCAACCAAAAGGATCCTTGAAACCTTGAAACCACAAGTGTTTTGCGATGTGGAGCCTACAAACTTGAAACATCACTAGTAATTATCCCGCCCTGCCGCACTGCCATGGCTGATGGCATTTCCGAGGCACTCGGCGTCTTGCCTTGCAACGCTGGCGCAGTGCTGTGGAGTCACAACGTCAGTGGCAAGCCATGAACGACCAGGTGGGCAGCGGTGGATGGGATGATATGGCAGGACATCATGAGATTAAGGACTCACTAACAGATCCTTTACATAGGAAGTCTCTGAATTGTATCTATACTGTACTGTGTGAACTTGAGGGGAATCCATATCACTGAAATTCACTGAACCATCTCGACCTATCATCTTTTTTGACAACAGCAGTGTGGTCGTACTTTGTTGATCGTACAGCAGGGTGTTTCATGAAGCTTCTCAGTTCTCAGGAAAGGATGGCCCTAATCAGCCCGCCAAATCCATTTGTTTGCTCGTCCTTCCTCATCCGCTCCGCCAGCTTCAGTGGCACCTGTTTACAGAATATTGTCACACACACACATATATATACACATCATACATGTTCGTATAACACATTTATGATATAGCATATGTATAATGTAATCATATAAGCATAACAGACCATTGTTACTTATCACTATGCATTGCATACATATTTTTGCATACATACTTACATATGTAACTAGCAACTATGCACACACAAGATATATGTATTATGATATAATACATGTATCTGTTCCTTGAACCCAGCATGGGTGGCTTGACATTGGCTCCCGACCCAAGGCAATGTCCTTGCTCCGGATCTCCGCCCTCCGTCGAACGCTGCAGTGGCTGCGAGGGCAGAAGGGGCTCAAAGAAGACGAGGCAGGGAGTGGTGCCCTCCGGTCATTTTCCACAGTACCTAGGTCCTATAGATGGAAGCCGTGGGCCATTTATATGGGTCGATTAACCATGGTGATTTTTGGTAGTCATGTTAAATTACCAGAGGGTAAGACAGTAGTATAGTATGCAACATTCAAATCCGAGGTTTATTACTGGGTGTATTGCAGCAAAGGCGGTTCAACTGTAAATTATCCTTTCATTGACCGGAGAAAGGGGACATTTGCAGGAAGACCCCAATGATTGAGAGGAGAAGGGCTTAGAACATGTCCCGCTTGGTGATGTTTCAGAACTTCATGGTTCTGGATACGTGCTCGCAGATGTCACTGCCAAAGACAGAAATCTAATCCATAGCCAATTGTAGCCAGGTAAAGTCAAGTATAAACCATCCCCAATACGAATTTTCTGATTGGGCATGCCCGGGCATGCCCCCAAATAGGGGATGATGTTTAGTATCCGAATGGTTGCCTACTGGGATGATCTGGGGTGGACTGCCTCATCCAACCTGATCCAAATGCCATGGCAAGGAGATCCAAAGGCAAAGGAAGATGCTGGCCCAGCTGCTTGGCTGGGGAAACCTATGGTTTTCTCTCCAAGATTTTTTCTTGAAACTGCATGGACATATGGAAACTGAAGTCCAGATGTTCCTCAATCTCCTGATTTTTTGTAAGCGGCATATTTCCACATGTTTTTCCTAGAGATTTCTATTATAATTATTATATTATCCCATGGTTTTTTACTTAAGAAACTTTTTTGAAGTGTTATTTTCCTACGTAATTTTCAGGGAATTTCCCATCATTTCACTGGAACCCTATGAATTTTCCAATTTGGAGCGGAGGCAGAGCCACGTTCGGCGGTGTCTCTTCTCTAGCCTGGCGACTTGGGTGAGGCACGCCTCCAGATGTGAAATTTGTGCCGAATTTAGGTAGTTGAGCCGTTGAGGACTGTGAAATGTTATGTATATGTCACACTTTTAGAGTGAAAGATTTGAAAGACGGTTAAAGGTTATATAATCTTATGTATTATGCTGTTCATGCTTGAATGTAAACCCCAAAAAACACGTGTCTTTTCTGGGTACACCCTAACTTTTGGATCTATTCAATCTATTCTTGGACCCCAAAGAGCTGGCGCCAGTTTTGAACCCATTCCCTCTGCCAACAAGTGGATACCTTAGTGGATCTGTTGCATTGCGTACCTATTTGTTGCTGGTCTTAGGTCCATTGATATCATTGATGTTGGCTCAAAACCATTCAAGATCTCCGAAAAGAAGGGCCAATCCATACTTGGATGATTTTGGATGATGAATTTTTGGATGTTCATAATGAATCAATGAATCATGTGAATCCCCAATTTTTTTTGGCTCAAAAAACTTGCTCGCTGCAGGTTCGCCTCCCTGAACCGCCGAGTACAGCAGGGTCAACAGCTGATCGCCAAGCGACACGCGCGGGAGGCGCTGCAGAGGCGGCGTTCGAAATCCCATTTCGGCCTGATTGTTCTTATATGAAACAGGATTTTATACAAATCAAAATGAGGATTCGCCCTATTTCACAATATTTGCCTTCAAAAAATTTAGTTTTCTCATCAACGATTTGACGAAACACTTGGATCTTCAACAATAAGAATTCTACTTTTCTCTACGCATAATGCGTGGAAGAAGGACGGCTACTTCATCATGACGTCACAGTAAATGATGTTTTATATGGGCAGATATGGGCAGTAAACGATAGTAAACGCCAAAATCACCAACATAAAATCAGGCTGGTGAATTATTGCTGTCAATGCAGCCAGTAGTTAAAGCTCTTTACCTTAAGACCAACATTTATGGGCCCATCACCACTAACAAGCGTGATTCTAGGTGGCTGGGCTTGAAATGCTTTTTGGGTTGAGCCAACACGAATGGGTAGCAACAAATGGGTGTAATTACACCGCCCCGGTATTCCGACTCCAACCATTTTTTTCCCCTTTCTTTCTCTCTCTCTCTCTATAATATGATATTCTTCGGGCATCTCAACCAACCAGATAGTCATCCCGGAGTGCATAGAACACGCCCAACATTCAGGGTATTTAGGATGATTTTCCGGTCCTGAATATTGTTCAATTTTTGTGCATATATTCTGCTTGCTAAAGGATAGGAATGAAGAATGAAGGATCATAACCTGTTTTTTGATTGCAAATGAGCGATATATTACAATACTGCCAGAGTGTTACCTCAACGAACGATTTCTCGGCATGGTTCACTCTACAACCACCAAGTGGGATAATTACTCCAGCATTCGCTTGCGAAACCTCCGACTCGAAGCCAATTTGCTCCGAAAGGAGGGCGCGCAGACGAAAGCGTAGCTGGTGCTAAACATCTATAGTCTATTGTGATAGACTGCTTGAAGTGTGACATTGCAATGTTTTGTAGATGTCGTTCTTACATGCTACATGGCTGGTGTTATTTCTTGAGACGGTTGGGGATTGCTATGCAGGTAGGTCACTGATGCTGAGTCAAACTTTCTGTACCCCAAAAAAGCGACAATCCGCTGACGACCCCGGCCGGGTCTTGAAAGTGGCTCCCAGCAC
This sequence comes from Cladocopium goreaui, assembly GCA_947184155.2. NCBI lineage: Eukaryota > Dinophyceae > Suessiales > Symbiodiniaceae > Cladocopium > Cladocopium goreaui. The sequence continues at coordinate 700,214 of CAMXCT020005334.1, read as the reverse complement.
AAGGCTTGCGACTTGTCTAAGCTCAGCATTGGGGCGAACGGTGTGACACACGCTGCATTTGCATGCGGTCTTGACAGCGGAACTGTGAACCTATATGATCTATATGCAATCATGATGGAATACCCCAAGGGCATGTGCCAGCGGCTTTGCTTTGATGCACTGCTATCAAATCATGTTTTGTAACGCCAAGAAATTTCAAGAAGCTGACTGATTGTGTGTGCTGAACTGTGTTGAACTGACAATTTCAGCGGCTGCTAGGCTAGGTTGTGTGCAATTTTCAACAGTTATATAATCCATTTGTGGACGTTGCAGGCCTATCCTCATAATGTCATATAATGTCAATATCATGCTTAGGCACATTGATATATTTGTCGCTCCATGATATCGTTATTGGCTGTAGGCTGTAGGCCCCGTATTGTAGTCGCAATAAAGTTTCGGAGCCGTATTATACACCCACAGAATTCCACAGAGATACACGATCACAGACACATGCAGACAGCCCCTTGCTGTGTTCAATGGGATGCCGTGCTAGATTCTAGATTGAATTCTGAGATATTGTCAATGGATTGGTTCAAGATGGTTCAAGGATGTTTAAGGGAAAACCCACAGGAAACCATAGATGTTCCCATAAAATATGGGGCTTTCCGGTTAAGATTTTCCCTTAAACCAATCCATTGATCTTGAGGAACACCTCCCAGGGCCCAAACAGTTCCCGGTGCCGAGGTTGAGCCATGGATCAGGCACTCGAAATCTGGGCCACTGAGGCCTGGAGTTCCAGGTTGCCATTTACAAAAATTCTTCAAGATGATAAACCATGGACATAAGCATAAAGATTGATCACCAAAATAATTAGTTCTGTATCTTCGACGTTTTGACGTTTTCACGGTTATAAAACATGGGCACTGCAATATGCAATTATGGGAAATGTAGGTGATGTACACCTACACAAGCAAATGTGTGATCATAGGTGAATTATAAACGAATCCTTGCCTTGACCAGTTTTTTCCGGTTTGGGTGTGCCAACTTTGTGACTGGCCGAAAGTTCAATTCTCTTCAAGTTCCCAGTTGCCACAAAAGGTGTTGGGATGCACCTGAGCACTGGTCCATCAAAGACATATTTCACAACCACAAACATATCACAGGTGGTGTGCCAACAAATCCAACCATAGATTCACCAGTCTTCCGATAATGAGATTCCCAATTGCCATTGAGAAATCCACCAGTGATAGATGATTTATATTTATATGATGATTTTATGTATATTTTATGATGATGTTCGATGATTTTCCGATTGAACATCAGAAATCGCGCGCTTTAGAGGCCGATTGCTCGGAAATTAGCTTGGATGGCGTCTCCGACTTCGCACGAGCCTCTTGGATGCTGTTTAAGATAACGATAACCAATGGATTTTGGGTCGGATAAAATATTGCGATCTTATGCGATCTTTAGACCCCTGACCCCTGTATCTTTAAGGGTGCTAAGGGTGCGATGTTTTTTTTTCCTGGTTCTCCCAGTTCTCCCAGTTCTCCCAGTGGTCAAATTTGGTCAAGGTGTGGGTTTTCTCAGCCATCACCTCGGTTGGCTTGCTCATAATGCTCATCGTGCCCTTCGTTTGGTGCCCCTTGGCTTGGATCCGATGGGATACGATGGGGATCATCCCACCCACCGGTTAGATCTGGTTCGTCCCCGATTTCGTGGATTAACCCGTCTATATACATGAGTTATAACTATGGTTATAACATAATCATATAACTATATGGTTATGAACCACATTTAACCACTTATGAGGTTCAACTCTGACAAGTTGCCGCACCCCAACTCTTCTTGCTTGAGGCCCATATTGTTGACTCCCATGTTCAAGAGGCGTTAGACTGCACATGATTCCCGGTGATGGCTTAAGCTGTTTGAAACATGATGGCGAGAACGCTGAAGGCGTGGTAAGCACGCGGCAGTGGCCTCACAATTCTGGTAGCTGCGGTTATAGCAGTATCTTTCTAATCCCTTCTCCCTTAAAAGAAAGAACACCTCCCCAGAAAAGACACCTTTTTTATCCTTTTTGATCCTTTTTGGGGTTCCATTCAGGGATTGAATCTGTTACGATACGGGAACAATTATCGGGAATAGTTATAGAAGTTGCGAAGCTGCAATTACAAGCCAGCCCCAGGGATAGGTAAAGGGTAAAGGCTGTTTCATTTTTTCCCAGGGATCAGTGAAGCAGACTAGCCTTTTCAAGAATGGAATCATGAAAGGGAGTTCTATCAGTCCAAACGACCTTGTAACTTGTAGATCTTGTAGCAACAAACAGATACAAACAGGTGGCAGCATGCACCAAACCATTTGCGATGAGGCAGCATGAGCTTACCATGCTTACCCAGTTCAACCTTGGAAAATCGCCCCAGTTTGGAGATGTTTGGGGCATCTATTAAGAACCCATATGTCGTTGATCGCATATTAATCTACATCTTAATCTTATTTGATATGTTTGATACATATTGATACATCTTAATTGCTCCATATTGATACTGCATCCTGTCGTCCAGCCTTTCTGACCCCCAGGTCGCAAACGGGCCGCGCGGGTGGTGCCAGAAGGACAATCCATGATCATATACGTTTTCGGGCCACAATAATGGGTCATATAATTTTTTCCGCCTTCGTTTCTATACTTTGCAGGCAAGCACTTTGATTATAAGCAAAGATCATGAATCATACCAACGAGCAGAGTTCCAAGAATAGTTACTCCAATCAGGAACAGTTTTGTGGGGCAAATCCTCTGAGAAGCCCTGGCAAAAAAAAGGAACATATTGGGACCGGCAATTTAACGATGACCGGTGGGTTCCTAAGTACTACAATCTATAACAGTGGACTGCTTATTACAGTACAATGTATTTGTATAATTTTGTATAATTTTGTATAGATTTATATGCAATAATTTACGATACAGATTCATCAAAAGTGGGCTTGGGCCCATTGGGGGTTGGGGTGAAAGTGGATTCGTAGCCTCAGCGGGTTCCTGGAGCCAGTTTTGAAGCCGTTGTGCCATGGCTTGGGGGATGCTTGTCGGTCATGGCTGGTCTAGGTTGATCCGTGAACTAATGTAGTGTGCATGTTGAAATGGGGCACTGTCATGTTGAGTCGATAGATCAAGCGATAAGCAATGACTGGGGAGATATTTGATGATTTAGATGATTTTAGGAGTTCTTATTGTAACATTTGTAACACATTGGAAACAGATTCATGACCAAGAGTCCAAGAGGTCCTGTTTTGTTGACCTGGGACCCCTCGGGGGGACTTCACAGCTGCCACGCGTGCGTAGGAATTGTAGATGAGTCTCCTACAGGTGCCAAGCCCAGGAGGATTTCCAGCGCCACAATGGATGGAACAAAACATCATCCAAAATCATATCAAAATCACATCAAAATCACATCAATATCGATAATATCGTCTTATTTCACCTGATTTCACTTGGTTCAGGACTTATTTACCCAGCCAGGTGCAACCAAGACTCGAGCGAGCGAGGTGCCGGGGCTGATCCTGACATCTCCTGACATCTCCTGACTCCTGACATCTCAGAAAAAACATCGGAGAAGGATCTGACCGCAAGAACAATTTTTACATATGGCAGTGTGTCAAAACCTTGTACCCCTAGTGAACCCCAAAATAGCTGGTAAATGGATGTTCATCCCACTAAAAATGTATCTATAGGTATTGACCCATCCCCATATTTTATCATATTTTTACTCTTTCAGATCCCACAAATCCCAGTTCATTCATAGATGGGTGTACCAGTATTTACTTAGACATTTTCCGCAGACATCACCCATAGGTGGAATCTCTAAACCCGCAGTTGGGTAGGTAAATTAGACAATGAGCATATTTTCAAACATTAACAGCAAATGTTCATGTCAAAAGCTCACAAGTCAATTTTTCGCGCTTAGTATCCATGAGTAGCCATGGTACTGTACGACGTGGGGTTTGCCAGTTCTAATCAGTTTCCTCTAATATATGCATAATATATATATATATAGATATATAGATACATATATTATTACTATTATTATTATTATTGTTATTCTTGCTATTAGTTATTGCATATATATATATATATGCTACAAATAAGTAAATATAGAACAATATATGTTTCTTCAATGCTCTGCAAGACGCCCTGACGCCCTGTATTGGATCTCTCCATTTTGGAGTATGTAAGATGATTCAAATCCTAAGAAAAAAGTCTTCGAAACGCGGATACTTATAGAGTGAGCCAATGTAATGAAAAAATATGAAAAAGACTACCTCCAATTGGATTAATTCATCTTAAATGCTCTCTGAGATGATGTTCATCAGATGACCTGATGATTGGTGATCTGGATACAGGTTGAGGCGGACTTGAATCGGTCAGAGCCCGATCTGGCTGCAGCCAAGCGACATCTGGTGCAGCTCGGCATCAGCTCGGCGTAAGCTGAGCATCCGAAATCGGATGGGAATATCATGGTAATGTAAGCAAACATGGGGCTACAAAAGGGGGCATAGACTGGTAATTATAGTGGGAATAACTATATACGGAACTTTAAGTTTTTTTGGATTTTTTTTGGGGGATATAATGGGGATGTAAGGGGAAAACATATGGATTTTTCCGGAATATAATGGGGGTATCGTGGGTGTAGTGGGTGGAGTGGAATATTTTGAGATTTAACCAACAATGACTTTGTGGATGGGTATAGCCGGGATCTTATGGAATATAATGCAACTAATATGATATTGGTGCATCTGAACAATGGGATAGCCACCCGAAGATTGCCATGTTAATGGGGGCAATGATGATGAACCAGTGTATGGAATGGCGGAATGGGTTGCCCTACTTTCAGACAAAACCATGTGTAGAAAATCGAGAAAACATCGGCATGGCTAGGCCGCCAGATCGCCTTCAGTCAAGATAGAGAGAGACAGAGAGATCCTCAATTTGATGGCAGATGTTCGTGGGGCATAAATGATTGAGCATAGCACTTGCAGTGAACACCCAATTGTTGGACAAAACCTTGTCTAGAGCATCATGGACACCTGCCCCCAAAGATACCCCAAGAGGGGGCGATGGTAGTTAATTACACAATTACTGTGCTCTGTGTAAACCTCTGTGTGCTGCAATTATGGGGCCTTCTTTGGGGACATGAATACGAAATAGAGAGAAACAAACTTGTGCTGGATGATGTTAGGCGTGATTTTATACCACACAGTTTCATGCACTTTTCAGGTTCCCAACTTTGTGTTGAATTCGGGGTTGGTAGATTTAACAGTTGGAACGGACATTATTTGGTCATGTTGCTGTGTTGCCATGATCAGGCTCCAAAATGGCCTCAGTAACTCAGTAACCAAAAGTCTGGCAGAAAGAGCTGGAAAAAAAAGTTCATGGACCCCTTAGATCCCTGTCCCTTAGATACCTTTATAGTAGCCAGGATTACTGTAGTATAGATATGTATAGATGATATTTCCCTCACATTTCCAGGTTTCCAACTTTTCTATCTTTTTGGGGGTTGCCATAGGTAACCTATTCGTTAAGTCACCACTTTCTTCGGTGCCCGACCAAAATGCGATGTACTTAGGCGTTCGAGTGCAACGGTGGTCACTCGGCGGTTGGGGATTACACCTGTGCTGGAGCATAGTGGTATAGTCGGGTATAGTATCAAACTCAGGATGCCAGAATATGTCAATAAAATCCGTAGTTGATGTATAGCAGATATATACTTGTACCTGAAATCAATTTGAATTATCACTATACGTTGCTCATCTATTTGGAGGAACCATGAGTTATGTGTAAGCCCAAGGATGCGTGCTGCAGTGATGTTTCGTTGATGAGTGCAAAGTAATGGGCGAAGTTTCTTCGTTTTTCCAGACGACAGAAATGAAGAAGGGTTTTCTTGCACGGAGATGATTCTGCAAAAAAAGGGATAACTGAACTGAGCTTGCTTTCTGTATATTTGGCAACTCGTGCCTCTGTGTTTCGCATTTTCTTGATACGCTACGCAACTATGACTTTATGTTCTGTGTTCTTGTGTGTGTGTGTAGGTCTCTGGGTTGTTGCTGTGCCTGTGCCTTCGCAAATTTCCTGCGTTCTTTCTACAACGTCATTCCATCGGCATTTGTTGGCTTGAGGATCCAGGAGAGCTTTCAGGGGCTCTCCTCACGGATCGCTCAGTTTCTTCACCAGTGACACCTTGGAGCCATGGCTGTGACTATGGCCATCGTCAGTTGACCATGCTGATGAGTGGCGTCATGCTCACCATTGCCACCCTGATTCTATGTTGCTGGGCGATGGGGAAACCTCCAGAGACATCCCAAAAGTTCTGCTGCCTGACCTGCTTCCCCTGCTTCCTGCTGATGATTGGGGCCTGGGTGGCCTTTGGCCTGCTGTCGGCGGCGCAGAATTGCGAGACGCTACGATCCATGAACCCCGACAGCTGCGAATGGAGTGAGCCGCCACCAGCTGCATTCGAACATGACCTGTGCTGTGTAGACTGGCCACCACAGTAAGTCCCAGCCTGGAAAGTGGTGATCGGATGATGCAAGTCGAGGGGTCAACTTGAGGGGATGGGCGAACTTGGAAGAAACTTCCAAGTTTTTGTTGAAGATGAGGGAGATTCCATGCCATGGAGCTTATGGTTTGACACATGAGCAGCCGCATCTTTTGGAACAAGGGAAAGTAGGATTAGGCAGTAAGAATGTTTTGCTCAGGATCCATAAAACAATGCAGGGGGACTCCAAGAACGAGGTAGGAATTCTTGTGACACTATCTGAAAAGGTGACAGTATGATTGTATGACAGCATTGCAAAACGAGATCAGCACTGGAAGCATTGTGCTCGGAATGCTACTAAGTGTGAACACAATATAGGGGGGTCTCTTTTAATTCTTTCCTTGTCACATGTACCAAATTCAAGTGGTTGCTCATATAGTTTCAGGCATTTTCAGGCTGTTTCACATGAAAGGTTGAAAATCAGCCTGCAATGACGCACATCGGCCAAACTGATGGAGATTTGATGAGATTTGAGAGCAGTGAGCTGGAAAGATGAGCGTGCTGTTCGGCTGGGCCATGCAAATTTATATGGCTAGTTTTACCAGCATCCATCAGTGAGTCAGCATCCTGTCTAATTATATATCATTGTGGATCCCTAAAGTTGGAAATTGGTGGCTTGCTGGGTCCCAAATGGATTTACATAATGAGTTGGTTTCCCCACATATGCCCCATATCAGCTATACGCCTATATCAAAGGCTTTGAGGAGATCCTGCACACCATATGTATACATTTACATCATAAATATACATATAAAAGTTATATGAGATTCAAGATCTTCCAACTGCCCTGATTTTCACATGTGTTCTTTCTCTTCCAAGTAGCATGAAGTCAGCGCCACCAAGGATGGCAAGTGGTTGAGTCCTTGCTCCGCAGGCCTCGACAAGATGTGTGGGGGCCCTAGGACGATCAGGGCGGTCAAATGACGGTTTCATTTCGAACCTTTCTTCACGATGCCGCGCCCCAAAATTAATCCTACCTATGTATATATATATATATGTGTGTATATATAAGCCTATATGTGATATTCTCCAGCAAGGCCGTGGAAAATCATGCCACATAAGCATCCGTGACCCTAGATGTTTTGGGAAATGTCCCATGGCCCATGTTTTGAGACTATTTTTATTGGAATTTGATGGAATGTGTAGGGGCCCCACATCATGGGACCTCCCCATCTGCCTCCGATACTAATCCCAAAAGAACCCCCAATAGCATGGGCAAGCTTATGGGAATGGGAGTCTCATGATTGATAGGGTTTCAATGGATTTTTCCCAATGAGGTACACCCAATACACCAACCCCCAATGACTCAGCAGAATTGGTTCGCAGAAACCAAGATTAGAGGTCTACGATTGGGTTTACTGCCGAGGCGTCATCGGAGGCACCGGCACCTCCTTGTACTTTGGAACCTTGCGAAGCATGGGCTACCTCTTTGCAACCATGGCACCTGGGCAAGAAAAGATGAAGCTCAGGACAGCGTCCTGGTGGTTTGTAGATGTTGATAGCCGTTAATTATTCTACGCAGAAAATCTTGGATGGATACTTTATGGTACTTCAAGACTTTAATCTATGACCAGATAATTGTAAGATGTACTGACCAGCTAAGGTAAGCAACGAGTTCTTGCAGTTTAGCGATGTCTACTATATAATGGATATCGGAATGGGGGTGGTTAGAACCCCCAAGCTGGGCATGCGGATCAACCGGGCATGACAGTGAAGTACCTTCAATCCTCATCTCCAGCCGTGTTCATCTCAAGAATCATCCTCCAAACATAGATATCATAGATGCTGAAAAGCCACCATTTGTATAACGGGAAACCATGGCTTTTCCACATGTTAATTTACCCCAGGGATCCCCTTGGGCCTTGTTGGGCCCCCTTCGAGGCAGCCATCACCTTTCCCACCACGGCCTTTTGTTTGCTGGGCACCTTCGCTCCGGACAATGGGCAGTTCTTAGCCCGCACGACCATCGGAAATCTGGGGCTCTATGTGGTCGCTCGGTGGCATCCTCGATCCCATTTTCTTGATCCATCATGATCCACCAAGGCTGCACGGGGTGTCTAAGTCTAATTAAGATGTTTGGGAATGGATGGGATTTGTTAGTCGGGCCAGTGGGGCCATGAGTCGAAGAAGTGTTTTCCAATTGAACTCGTTCTGTTCGTTCCACTTTGATCAGAGATCAGAAAGCTTTTTGGGAACCAAGTTTCCAGGTTTCTCCTTTTCAACCAATTTTTTTTGGCAACTGTCCAGTTTTGGGATTGCAGCTGTTGCACTTCTGGACAAATGGCTCAGGACACGCAGGTTCTGGATCCTTTGTCACTTGGCCATGGGCTGTCATGGCTCGGGGTTGGAGGATGGTTGGAGGTCCAGGAAATGGGGAAAATTCGGTGGAAAATTCAGGGCTTGTCGGCTTGTCCACCAAAATCTTTCCAAATCTTTCGGCCAAGTGGATTCAATTTCTGCAAGCCGGAGGGGCGTCTTTGGAAGAACGGCTGGCTCTGAATGGATTCTCCGGATGCCTGAGTATTGTCACGCATGTCAAGGTTTAAGTCGATATCAAAGGGATACATTACCATTGAACATGCAATAACATGAAATAACATGAAATAACATGAAATAGCATGAAATAGCATGAAATGACAAACCCCCAAATACATCTTGAAATATCATATGACATGTTGAACTAAAATATTTGTCCGCAAGAAACACTACTATAGTCTATAGTAGATTATAATTAGATGACTTGAAAATCATGGTGAAGCTACCATAATTGCGCCTAGGCTGCGCATTGTGCGCGTGAACTGCGATGGTGCCAGCTTGTCGAACCTCACCGCAGTCTTCGCCTGGTTAGACTTCGCAGCAGTGTGCCTTGGACGCCTCGCCTCGGACGCGGGGGAGACTACGGGGCAAATGGGACCAGCGCAACCAGCGTATAGTGTGCGTATCTATATGTTTGTGTATCTATATCATTCTAGATAGATAGATAATAGATAGGTAGATAGATAGATCATGAGAATTAGATCCATCGATAGATAGATAGATAGATAGACAGACAGACAGACAGACAGATAGATAGATATCTGTATATGTATAGTGTATATATAATATATGTGTGTGTACAGTATGTGGACATGGAGGTGCCCGAAATGCACGACATACATCTTCATTGCTGAGTAAAGAGGGTATGCTGTATAACTTCTCTGATGTACACCAATAGTTGCCTCGTGTCCTTGAGCCTGAAACTCGTCTGGCATGGCAGGGCAACCCAAAACTCATTGGTGATTTGATTTGCATCCCCGACACTGGAGGCTAAAACAACATCGTCAAACAAACGCATGGTATGGGTTGAAACCACCAAAGAGGGAATACTGCAGGACATACCGGGTTTTTGGTTCACATTCATGCTCCTGATCCTGATTTCATGGCCGCCAGGTTCATTCTTTTTGTCTACCTCGTGCGATTTCGCCCCTTGGAAGAAGTCGAATGGATCGAGCGCCGGTCATGGGTTGCAAAGTAATCGGGCACAAAATGATGCCAAAATTTGTCTGCGACTGGTGTGCCATCTGGCCTCATCGGTTGGCTAGTCGTCATATGTAGTCGTAATCGATGGCTGGTGAATCTGGTCATATCATGTCATATCCCCAGAGGCCTCGATCCTCCGTGTCCCGCCCATTCTGTTTCGATTCAATGGTACCAAAAAGTCATAGCCAACAGGCCCAACAGGCCCAACAGTTTTTTACGCGCGTTGCTTTCTTTGGTTCAATGGATTGGTTTAAGGGACAATTTACAGGAAAACTGGAAAACCCCATATTTAATGGGAAAATCTATGGTTTCCGGATGTTTCCGGTTAAGATTTTCCCTCAAAGCAATCCATTGTTTGGTACAGCACCAGAGGTTTCTATGACATCCCCAAGCAGATCGAAGACGACGACCTGCAGCAGGTCTCGGTCTCCGATTTCTCGGTGCTCATCGCGCCTAGATCAAGGGGTCGGTGAAGACGAAATGACATGGGATAAGAATGGTTAGTAGCGGTTAGTACTTTGTGAAGACCAAGTATATCCATAAATATCAATAAATATCAATATAATATCAACAATATTATAATGATTTGTATCAATAATATGGTATTCAATATGCCCATAACGCATTTTTTTGCTGACGCGCATTGTTGCAATCGCAGCGGCTGAGCACGGATGAATTCATGTTTTAGAAATGCGAATCTGTGCTAGAGCTACCCTGCAGAATCTTTGCGGATTGTGGAGCCACACGATGAAACTTGCATTGAACGGCACAAATTCATACAAATCCCGATATAAGTTTATATGCATGCTGTATGCATAATGAAATATAATTATTATAGATACATACATATTATCGTTGAGACTTTCCAAGATAGTGAAAGCAGATCACGTTGGGAAAATTGTAAGCTGGGGTACTGGCATGGTGCCGTGGACTTCCAAGCGCTCATGTTTGGATAAGATACATATATACATGGGGGTTTCCTGAAATGGTACCCCAATAGCTGGATGGTTTGTAATAAGATGACTTAGTTACATGGTCAAAACATGTGGTGGCATAAGGCTGTTTTTTTTGGGCGAACAATGATCAATCATAAGAGTTTGGTGAGCCACGTTTTCAGACAAAGCCTAATAATATGTGGATATATGTGGTAGCTACATGTGCGACCTGAATCGACCCGAACCATCATGAGGGCTTGTGCGGCTTGTTTTGAATGAAGTATCATGAAGTATCCAGATTCAAGTCAATTCATATAATTCATATTGCCCAGCACATCCAGAATGAACCCAGGGATTGACCGCCGCTGAGGAAAAGCTGCCAGCCAGGCCCCGGGCGATCCCGGGCGTATCATCCAACTTGTCTCATGCTCCGATACTCTACCGTGATGTTTTCATGATTGGGTTTTCATATTAATACCTATTACTACCATTTTTAGGGGGATGAACATCCATTTACCAGCTATTTTGGGGTTCACCAGGGGTACAAGGTTTTGACACACTGCCATATCAGATTTTTTGTTGGTAATGTTATCCACCGAGGGCCATTAGCTATATGTCCAATTGGCCAAACTTGGACGTCCATCCCAGAAATAATGCCTCGGTTTTCCGCCAGCTGCTCATGACATAATCGAAAGGCATGGAAATGCTATATAGATGTATGAACCGGGGTCATTGACCAACCAATAACCCCTGGCATGATATTGGGAAAATCCGACTTTCGTTTCTTATCGTTTCTTTCCTCATGAAGACCAAAAGTCGAACCTTCTGGAAAAAACATAGATCATTATATATAGATCATTATATATAGATCATTTTCATGAAAGCCAAAGTGTGAATCAGTTGGAACAGTAAAGAACTGAAATTTTCCAGGCTTTCGAAGCAGACTCAGCTTGACCGCTTGACCATGATTCCAACCATGATTCCATGATGGAGCTGTGATCGGCCAGGATCCCGAACCAACGCGACTACGAACGTCTTCTCACGGAACACTTGGAGAGTCGCATGCGGGCAGTGCAGAATGCCCATGGGGACAAGATGCATGGCTGACAGATGGAGGTCAGCTTGGGGGGTTGATAGCTATGGTAGCTATGGGCTGAGCCGATCCCCAGCAACGATGGGGAGATCAATGGATGACACTGACATGACCCACTTGCCTTTTCCAAAGCTATGATCGTTGATCCATCCCGGAAACTGGGATAATTTGTCCCTTTGGAATCTTTGGACTACCAATCCGGGCCCAATTGCTCCAACATCAATGTCGGTGCAGCAAAGGATTATTTGGTTGCCAGGGTTGCCCCCAAATCCGCTGGTCAGTCCTCACTTTCCGTGTTAAGATTGCAATTTTTCATGTGTAGACCGCGTTTTCAAATAGGCGCATAATGCCCATATCGTAATATTGTTGGTTAAATCATGTTAAATATATCCTCAGCATATCCTCATTTATCCTACTTAAATCTCTATGTTTTCCTAGTGGTATCCTGCTTTCCGGGGTCCACCGACACGCTGCCAGAGATATTGATGTCACATTCCTCAGAGCACCAAGGAAAAATCCGCAGGTCTGCGAAGTCACGCTGGTTCGGGACTTCAAGGGCAGGCCCAAGTTGTCGCTGAAGAGTGCCCTAAACTAACATAGATGTGGAAAGCCCATTGTTTCCCTAAGCAAAATGGTCCACGCATGGCAGATGTTCCGTATTTGTGTTGATTTACGTGAGGCCATTCATCGGATTGAACTATGAATTGTGATGGATTTATTGATTATAGCTGCTATACAAGTATACTTTGTGCATGACTCAGGCATTGCATTCAATTAAACATTAAGCTCTGGGAGAAAACTGTGCCGGGACAATTGCTTTGATAATTTGACGTTCCATCCTAGTGCCAGCAGTCCTATCCTGGGGCAAAACTGTACTTGGGATTGCGACCCTCAGGGGGAACCTGCAGAACCCCCACTGAACGGACACATCAAAAATGTGTACTTTCCTGACTAATTGAGTCACTGGAAAAATCTGGCAGGCTGGATGCCCTACAAGAACAGGCTCGCCTCACCCAACAGATCGAAGTGCAGTGTCTTGGATCGACGGCACCCGACGGCCACCGGTGTCACCGGTGCCAGGGAGTGCTGGGGTGTGTCCGGGGGTAAGGAAAGCCTACCACAACGAGAGGAAACTTGCCAAGTTGACCAATAAGAAGGACGGCTGCTTCGGGCTGGGAGGGGCATTTTAGAACCAGAATTCCTGTTTGATGATGTTTGATGTATATGAATATAGGATAATATAGGTTATTTTCAGTGGCTTTCAATATCTTGCAATGGTTATCATTTAATGCTTCCAGACCTGTTACATGATGATTTATAAGTATGTACAACATGTTATAACATATGTCATGAACATCTGTGTGTTGTTTTTCGCAATAAACATCAGCCCTTACCCAAGTTCCAACCTAAATCTGCCCCTAAATCTGACCGTCCAGGCCAAGCTGGACCAAAAGATCGAGATGCAGCTGCCAGCTGAAGAAGAGCAACCTGTTTGCAAAGCGGAAACCGGCAGGTGACCAGATAGGAGTTGCTTAAATCATAGACTATATATAAATATATATGTATCTCTCTCTCTCTCTCTCTCTCCCTCTCTCTCTCTCTCTCTCTCGCTCTCTCTCGCTCTCTATCTCTATATACATATATCCAAACTGCAGCAAAAATATGGGAAACCATTTCATGAGTCCATCATTCTTATTTCTGATGGATATTGTTGGACCATACCCGGATGGAGCCTTTGTTTTATAGTTGGCCATATCAATGTACAATACAAAGGTGCAGGTCTCCAGTGGGGGGAAACTTCAAAATTGGTTTTCAAGTTGGTTTTTAGGCTGCGCTGATTCAATGAGTTTGCGGCCGAGTTTGGGCAATCTGTTGCTTCAATCATCTTCAATCTCATTTGTAACTATATAATAACATATAAATACATATAATATCATATATAACTCTATAATAGCACCATCCTCCAGGTGAGGTAAGAAGTAGTACGAAGCCGGAGAAATTTCTTCGTCGCATTTCGTTGCGGCACATTTCAGTGAGGCTCCCGGTCCTTCGCGCGTTTGTGATCTTGAACCGAGTGGCAGATGTGGACAGCCTGTTGTACGACTACCGTCGCTCGGCGGCTCCGGGCTATGATGCACATATGATCCACTAGAATTGAGAAAGAACAATAGACATCAGTTAACCCCCCAAACATTAAGATCAGGATGGTTCAGGCATGGCTTCTTTTTGGCAGGCCACATCAGGCCACATCAGGCCACATTCAGAAATTCAAGACCTAATTTGACATAAAGAGATGTCGTTCAAAAAAAACAGTTTGCCCGGCTGACATGTTTGACCTTTCGCAAGTGACGGCTGGTCGGGATGCCTTTCCATCCCCCATCATCCCCCCAAATGGTCATCCCATTGAGGCCTTGCCAAGTTTTCACTCTTCAGATGTTGCCAGTCGCGGAGGAAGCGGTTTTGCGGCACCTTGGATGGAGAGATATGGAGAGCCCACAACGTAGTGCGCGGCTGTGGGGTTCTAAGTCGGCTTCGAAGGCCAAGATTGTGGACAACACATAGTGAGAAGATATTAGTTTATTCTGCAAAATTCGTTTGAATGAAATGCATATTAGATCATATTAGACTCTGCAAGTTACTGTGCAAGATGTGTAAGTGGCTATGTAAGTGACTATGGGCATCTCTGCGCATGAACTTCTTCTTGTTCACACATGTTCATGGTTCAATTTGATTTTGACTTTTCAATTTCCATCCGGCAAATTTTGATAAATTTTGTCTCACTGCACGGGTTGGAGCCCAATGCTACACTCCCCGAAGCAGAAACGACCATTGAAGTGGATTGGTGGACCCCATTGAACATGTGTTTCCGATATTTTCCGATCGACAATCCTGGATGCCGTAATTGTATGGAATTAAATGGAGAACATTTGGTACCCTCTGGTCAACAAGGGCTATTGAAAATGGCCCATTTATAGTGGATTTTCCATGGATTTTCCTGATCAAAATGGTGATTTTCCATAATCTTTTGTATGTTTACCAGATTGTAAGATCTTTGCCGCAGATTTTCCCAAAAAAGCGCCTAGGCCATGGCATCCGCGTGATCGGAGCTCCGCAGCCCACGGAAGTGCTTTGGGAAAACCAGGACGTGCCCTGGTGGTCCCGACTCCTCAGGTGCCATGGCGAAGCCTGGATGGTCCAATGGTGTAGAAATGTGTAGAATAACCCTAGAAAATCTGAAGAATTGACCAAAGCCATCCAAAGCCCAAGGATTTGGGTGTGTTGCGAGGTGAGTTTCCGTTGATTTTTCCTGTTATGTGATGTGTGTGTGTTCTACTTTTCTTTTGGGGGGAAGGAGTCTGCAGAAATGCAGTTGCGCTGTGGCTTTGGCTGGTTGACATCTAATTATTTGAGCATTGCAAATTGGCAGTTCAGAATGTCACGGATATGTTTGAGAATGTGTGTTGGAGATATGACTGGTAACACAGAAGGTTGGATTGGGCCCAGACAAGTGACAGTCACCATGAAGAGATCCACTGGCAACCTGGGGTGGGAAAAGCCGAGTAAACATATGTCCATAGGCCTGAGCTACCTCTTGGGACCCAACTGGTAGCTGGTACTGCTAGTAGCTGGTGTGAAAGTGATGACAAGACATGGCAAGCCGTATCATTGCTCTGGCTCCAGGCAGATTTGTATGCACCTTGCTCAGGGGTTGGTCAGGGGATGCGCTGGCGGAACAAGATGAGCAATTATGGCTGGGATTCCTTACTGGACCCTAATGTATTCGTTGGAAGGGTCGACCATGAACAAATCTCCAAAGGGGGGATGTTTTGTTTGAGCGGGATGAAGCTCCCAACAAGCATCATTCTACTTCCAATGCATGTCTGATGGTTGGATTGTTTCCTGAATTCCTACGGAATGGCCTACATAGAGCAAAAAGAGCCGCCATACTTCTTGGATGTGTATCCCAGCAAGCAAATGGGTTGACAGACATATATGATCATATATGACCTGTCCTTGGCGCGCCTTCAGCAAGATGCTGAACTCCCGGACAGGGCGATGGAGAGAGACATATATGACCAGGGATACTGCACACCATGACGGGTATTTCCTACGATTATCCCACTTACTGTAATCATATGGGATACAATATGTCCCTGCCCCATCCCAAGAAAGACTGGGTGGTGAATATTTTTGAATAGGTATCCGTAGGTTAGCCAGTTAGCCAGTTAGCCCATGTCCCCGGTGAGTATAACATAGTATAACCCTGTATGAAGAAACCAACAGCTCAAGTTATCCCAAGTTGAGGTTACTCACCTTCGTTGTCCTGCTGGTGATATCATTGGTCAGCTCCTCAGACTCCTCAAGGAGACAGGCCACGGCTTGTCTCAAGGTGTCTGTATTCCTAAAATGAACCGTGGTTCATTTAGTTGCTTTCACCAGGGCCGCATCATACAACTCAGATCAACTCAGACATCATAGATTGTCTCTATATAATTATATATATATAAACATAATACATTTTTACCCACCTAGTAAAGCAGACCCTTGTCGTTCCGCGCTCGTTGGAATCCTAGATCTGCATCTATGTCATCACTGTGGTGGGAAAGTCGCAGGCTGGAAACCAGCTCAGTTTCCAGGATGCAACCAGCCATGCGCTATGACCGGATACGGAACAAAGATGAACAAAGCCCGTTTTAGTTGTCGAACCAGGCATCAACCAGCTTTTCAGCATGCTGTAAAAAGGCTGTGATTGTACGCTGTACTTCTGCTTTTTGTCATCACTGCAACGAAAGTATGGAACTGGTCAATCTCTGGGCGTTGTATTGAAGCACGTGCAAGCGTTAAGATCATAAAGTCAGCGGTTAAGTTTAATTATATATATATATTTGTGTGTGTGTATTTCGTATTGATCAACATTTAATGCCTGGAAGAGAACCCTGGAGAGAACTTGTCCAAGTTGCGTAGAATGTACAGCAAGGTGGGGCCAATGATAAACCATGCCCAAAAGTTGCCTATTTGTAGGTCAATATGGTCCTAAGGTATGCCCAACAAGTAAGCCGCAAACTGGGAATGGGTTACTAGGTTATGACATTGTGGATCCTACCATGAGCCATCATCCAGTTCAAGCCGCGCTGGCGGCGAGGTTACATTGGAAGTGAACTCTGTGACCCCGTGGTGCCAGAGACCACAGGGAATGCGACCCAGTACATTTGCTACGCAACTGGACCACAAGAGGAAAAGCCCGCGAGAAAAGGGACATGTCTCACAAAACGCTGGGGGCACATTTCCGGATAGGGTTAAAAGGGTACCCTGCCCCAGATACTTCATGACTTGGAAGCATGACTATTTCTTTACTTCAATCTTTTGTCATGAATGGGGGATATGTGCCAACCATTGCCTACCAGCTTATTTTTTACTTTCTGCGGCTCATTGAGATTGGTCAAGAGTCAAGACAATAGATATTTCATGATATTTCCATGTATTTTCATTCTGGGCACTTCCCCAAATGTCCTCAAGGATGCACCCAGATTACAACATCACCATGTCACCAAAATTCGGAGTTTGAGTATGTCCAGGTAAATGGGGAAGCGGCCCCAAGTCTGTGGTTCAGAAACACAGCTGGCTCCTTCAGCCAAGGTAAATGTGGCCGCCAACTGGACCAAGCAGTATGCAGTAGGCTGGGCACTTTTTGGCGCCCCTAATTCTTTTGTACTCACGAAACTTTTGGAAGATTTAGCCCTTTGAATATCCTATGAAATGTTTCATAATGTTTCTAAGGCAAAAAAAATATGGAAGATCATCAGGGTATATCAGGGAGAATTTTCTTTTGCAATGTTTGAGTACCGGAGGGTGCCTCGTTTTTTTGCCCGGCTGAGTGACTTCCGCATTGACGACCTGAAGACATTTGACCGTAGGAGAGGGTGGGGATATCCTCAACTGCTGGTGTGAGTCCATGGGATATGCACCTCGGCAGTGATGGCGCTTTCGGGGCTAAAAGGGGCCAACACTTCGGTCAGATCACGTCACAGAACGGGGCAAATTTTCACCCTGAGCTCTTGAGTCATGGCAGGATGTTTTCCTAGATGCTGGCATTTTGATCCTTAGACACTAGACACCCGTGAGAAAACCATGAGAAACCCCGGAAAATGCAATGATGATCCATGATGATCATGATGTATGGCAGTTCCTAGAGTTTTCTCCTAGTGTTCCCATGGCCGACATTTTGACCAGCAGCTCCAGCCGAGGCTGCCTTGGTGGAAGACCCTTCGCTCTTCGAGACCTGTTCGTCATGGCTTCTTGAGTTGGGGAAGTCAATGGGCTCCTCAGCTGAAGGGAACAACAATGGCCTGGAGGGGATCTCTTAAGGAAGGTTTTTTTAAATTTTTAACCATCAAAGATGGGGATCTAACTGGATTTAGCCAACAATAATGGTGTATATAATGACTTATAATGGTATTATACAAATTTAGAACGGTTTTTCGTGGGAATTCAAAGGGGATATCATTGAGATTATCAACCATAATGGACCATCAGTCAACCTTGGATGGGTAGAATGGGGATAAAACGGAATTATAAACGTAACTTGATGAAATTGATAATGGCTGATATTTTCGAACGCGTTTGTAACTGGATTTTATTGAAAAGAACGTCAGGGGAATTTTTCAGAACCGTGAAGTAGAGATATTTTCATTGCTCTGTCTGGTGATTTGGTTCAGAATGATATATTTATGTATCAGTCTGTTGAAGCCTATGACTATATAACCATGTAATTAATTGTCGGGCTAATGGTAATTGTTGCTCAATTTGAACCATACCAAGATATAGATACTGTAGATATAGACTCATCATGAAAGTGTTCGAGAGTTTTTTTTTTTAAATATATATATATATAAATAGCAGAATGCACATGGGGGCCGACATTGACTTGCCCAGTAAAAATCCAACATGTCCTTGTTTTTTTACACTTGGTTGAAGGGACAATTCTCAGGACCCCCCCCATAATTGAAGGTAAATCCTGTCACAGCTTCCTCCAGATTTTCCTAAGGAAATCACTTAAATCCATCCCTACACGTACCTTTCTTAGCTCGGTGCGAGGTATCATGACGGCAGCATCCACGGTGGTAGTGGTCATCAACTTGGTCCTGCAATGGGTCCCTTGGACCCGGACGATGACTGGATCGGCCTTGCTGAAGGTGATTCGTTTGCTTCTCGTAAGGGGAACTATGGGGAAAACGAGAATATTTTCAATTTCCCAATAGATTTCCAACACATTTCCAACGGGGATTTATTTGGGGAATCTATTGGAACTTGGTTGGCACACATCATATCATGTCAGTTCCCATTTTGGAGATGTTCGGGGATTTTGGGACTATTAGTCGTCGAGGACGACTTCAGCTATCCCAGTCTGGTTTGGGAATCCGCTGTTTTGGAATTTTGGAGTCGTTTGGGCCAGACTCAGGTGTCGACCCAACCGATCAATTTAGCTATGAATTAACTATATCAGCTGATAAAATCTGAAATAGATAAGAAAGTGTTGCAGATAGTTTCGGAAGTCCGACATCCATGGCATTGTTTGGAATGACCGCCTCAGGGAATGACCCCCGAGGTCTTTATCGCGATGGCCAAGTTTGAGCGGTCCTTGTCGAACAACGAACTCAACTACTCCATGATGCAAAAGATTTTCCTGGCTCAAACCCTCAACTTAGGCTGGGATGCAGTGATTGACCGTCGGTTTGTGAGGATTGTTTGGCTTGGTTTGAGAGTGAACCCGATTTTATTTCCCTCAAAGCATGAAGATACTCGCAATAGAGATATACTATGATATACTGCAGATATACAGCAACTCATTTGATGTAATGCTTTTTGTCCGCACCCCTCAGCAACATGTTCGCCAAGTCCCTCTCCGCATTGAGGCTTTGTTCTCTTCACGGTGAATACTTATGGTCCACGGGTCTTGTGCCTTGGATGAACTTAGATGGCCGAGGTCATCATTTGAATCATGCTATCCTGGAAAGACCCTGATGGATCCTTAAAAACTTAAAAGCCTTGGGTTATTCTGGAAAATCACCATTTTTTTGGTAATTTATATAAAGATTTTCTGTAGATATCTATAAACCATGTATATCTATGGGCCACTGGCTTCCATAGCTATGGACGGGACAGAGAGAGCTTTCGGCCCACAGCGATCTGCAGCCATGCACGTGGATGACCCACGTCCTGCGGCGATGCCACAACTTGTTGCAAGACTACCGCAGGCGCCGCGGGATGGGATCGAGGGAGCAGGGAAACACACAGAAATGGAGTATGTAAAGATATGTAAAGAAACGTAAAGTATGTAACTGTACATCTCAATTTGTCAGACTTGGGGTTGTTAGATGTTGTTAGGCTGTTAGGCTGCAAAACTGGAGAACCAAAGGCAATCCCAGAAACTGCTTTTCTGTCCGATTTGATGCGGAAGAACCGTTTAACAGACTATGACTATGGCTTTGGGTTCTTCCTCCCATTTTCGGATATATTCCGCTGCTGCTGTCAGCTGACCCAGCCTCAAGGAAGAAGCTTTGGAAAGAAGCTGTGCAGCTGTTGGATGACGCTCGGCCGAGGATGGTGAAACCCACAACAAGGTATAGATCTACACAATTCTACAACAGAATCCCCCGGATACCCTAATGGTGATGGGATATGTTACTTGAGCATACCCGAAACACACAGACACACACACACACAAACAAACAAACAAACGAACGAACGAACGAACAAACAAACAAACAACCAAGCAAGCAAACAAACAAACACACACACAAGCACAAGCACAAGCACACGCACAAGCACAAACGCAAACAAACACAAACACACACACACAAACACGTGCACAGGCTATTCTATATATATATTATATTTGTATTATAATGGCTCACACAGGCTACAGGAATTGATGACTCTGTACCCAGGACCTGGGTCAGGAGAGCGACAGAGTGGCCCTGAACTGCACTATCAGTGCTTGCAGTGCCGCTGCGCGATGGCAGGAGGCGCGGCCCTTCATCCCGGAAATGGAACCAAGTCTGCTGGATATATAGAGCCCAAAGAACATTGATCAGTTATAACAATAGTAATAATAACAATAGTAATAACACACACACACATATATATATATATATGCATAAAATCTCATATCATAGTCATAGAATTACGGAAGTTCATAAGTTCATGTTTTTATGATATTATATCATATCATAGAGTCATAGAATATCATATTATCTAAAACAACCCAAACACCACAATCTCATCATCAAGGCCATCTCCCTCCTCTCGAAAGACGTGGACTGCGTCTCCTTCGCCGCAGCGCTGGGCGCCTGCGCGCGCCACTGGCAGAGGGCGCTGCGGCTGCTGGACCGGGCGGAGGAAACGGTGGAGCTGGATGTGCCGTGGCGGTGAATCCCTGGTGCTTGATGCTTCATGATATGGATATATATATATACACGCATATATTTACTAAATAGTAATGTATTATATTTGGGGATTGCCATGATATATATATATATATATGGATTACATGATGCTATACAAACTGGATCTAACTGGACTGGATTTTCAGGATTGTGGACTGCAAAAAGCAGTGATTGCTCCTTGAATAGGAGTTATAGAACTGTGATGCGTTTTTTGGGTGTTTTGGCTAATTTGGCTATACTATAAACTAAAAAGATGGCCTGGAGGTCTTGGGCGAACGGGCAAATGGTTGGGATATCACATCCAGAAGATGATAAAACAAGGTGGCGGTTGGAGAATGAATTCCTAGTTTCAGCAGTGTGAATGGAGTAATCTTTCTTGGTGGATATATAAATCGTCCACTGGACTATTCATTTTATAGGAGGGGGATCAAACTTGGAAAAGCAGGATTGTAATATGATCCAGTGCCAATGATAACGTCCCTGGCTTGCCCAAGATACATCTACCTACCTTGCCTTGCCTTGCCTTGCCTTACCCTACCCTACCCTGCCCTGCCCTGCCCTGCCCCGCCCTGCCCTGCCCTGCCCTGCCCTGCCTCCCTCCCTCCCTACCTACCTACCTACCTAATCTATCGATATATCGATCTATCAGTATATCTATCTATCTATCTATCTAGATAGATAGATAGATAGATAGATAGGTATAGAGAGAGAGAGAGAGGGAGATTGTAAAATCCAAATGGAGACTGAAAATGGTTGAAATAATTAGCATCCGCTCAAGGATGCTCACGCTTTGCATCCACGGTTGCCATCTAGTCTTTTGGTGCAGTGAGGTCGGGCTGTACAATGCTGCCATTGCCATCCTGAAGAATGATCCCCAGCTGCAGGGGGTGAGGTGCCGTTATCCCTTAAAGTCTGGTTGAGATTTGGGGTCTGCCGACCTCACCTGGCTTGTGGTCTGGTAGGGAGAAACGTGGAGAAATCATAGTTTCATTGGATTGATTTCAGGGAAAATCTACAAGAAACCATTGATTTTCCCGTGAAATATGGGGGTTTCCGGTAATTTTCCCCTTAAACATCTTAAACCAATCCATTGATGAACATGCCTGAAATCAGCTTTGGGTGGGACTTGTTTACTCCTGGATCCATTGGGCACTTCCCCAGCTCAGGAGCAATGGCAGATGGCTCTGGCTGTCTTTCAACGACTTCACCTCAAGGCAGGACATGAATAAGCACATCTGGGGAACCATGGGCAACCGAAAATTCACATCTTGAGCATTTCTCTAGAATCTATGTAAATTAGTAGGAGGATGCTCCATTGCCATATGTTGCCATGTTGTTGGCTCGGAGAGCACCTCTAAGAGCACTTGGGTCCTTCCGCCCAGAAATTGCAGCCAGACCTCTTGTCCTTCAACACTGTTTCTTGGCCGCAGCTCCTGCAGGGTTTCAGATGGGTTATGTTATGATTGGTTGGATATTCTTGCCCAAACATACAGATTATCCTAAACCAAGGGGTTAATCAGCATGCGTTGTACTAAGATTACCATCTTGTCTCATACACCATTTTCCAGCAGACCCATATATTCCATTCGTATTTACCTAGTCCCCAGCTGGTTAACCACATGGTCGTTCACAGATTAGTTCCATTCATATTACTGGAAAGTATTGGAAACTAATGCATGGAACTCGTAGATTAGTGGCATTTCATGAACGGACGTCAAAGATGCGTTCCAGTCATGATTGAAAATCATGAATTTCCCGGAAATTGCGTGATATGATATGATTGTCCCAGTCATTGAACTTAGGCCTATAAGCTCCCTAAATCACCGGCACTGGCACTGAGGCCTTGAGCGCTTGCGCCTCGGCGCGATGTTGGGAGCAGGTCCTGTCGGTGCTGGAAGTCCAAACCAGGTGGGAAGATGGTGAGCTTCCCCTGGGGAAAGCCTAAGCCTGGAGATATCCAGATGGTAAACTAACAGTTTGCTATGGAAAATGGATGAGCATTGTCTATTTATAGTTGGTTTAAGATTTTCTTTTAAATAAAATAGCTGTGTTAGTTTACTAGAGGTTATCCAGATGGAGACATTTGCACAAATGTGGCGCCCCCAAGAATTGTTGGGCGGAAGCTCGGGTAGCACCTTGGGGGGATTTTCCCTTAATGATCAAATGGGGAAATAGCAGCCAACTATTGGGGTAGGATCACAGCTAGAATGGTCACTGGGTATTTTCATGGAAGATCGTTGAAGATCCACCAATTTTTAGAATTTTTGGAGTCAGAATATTATGGAGGTTCATGTTCTTCAGTGAAGGGGTTTATGTACTTCCCTCTGATGGTTTGAGTTTAATCTGAGCGCCCTAGCACAGCCCAGCGGTGTGGACGGATTGTTGGCTCGAGTCCGGAGGGTCAGGAAAAGAGTCATTGTGACCATACCCGATAAAAGTCGTAATTACAGCAGTCAAAGTTTCCAAAGCGCAGGAATCTTTGGGGCTTTTTCCGGATAAACCAGCTTCCAACATCCAAATTTTCAATTTCTCATTGCTTTCGCCCATCCAATTCACCACATTTTCAAGGGGTGGTACAATCTTCAGATGCTTGTTGGAGATGTTTCCCACACAGGGTGATCTTCAAATAGGACAGCTACCCCTCTTTGGACATACATGTGAGTTGGTAACTGGATGAGAACTAGGTACCTTGTACATCCTTGTACTGCATTAAATTCTAAGATGATTGAAGTATATGTCAAATGCCTTTTTCATATTTTTCCATCCCTTTCCGGGGTTTACAACTTGTACCCATCCAGCATTGAAGCCACCAGGTCTCCGTTTTCCCCCGACGCGGTGGGCCTCAGCACGGCCATCAGCAGCCTGCCAGCGCACCACTGGGCGACAGCGCTGGAGCTCTTTGAGGCCGTGGAGGCTAAGGCTGGACCCGGCTGGACCCGGCTGGACCCGGTGACGGGCCATGGCCATGGGGCACCACTGATGGGTAAAACGATGTTATACAAAAAACTATGGAAAATCACCATTTTCAATGGGTAAATCCACTTTTTCGACTGGGCCATTTTCAATAGCTATTTTGACATAACCAGAGGGTAAACCCCAGCCATGACTGGGAATTGTCAACATACCACCTATAAAAATTGTGATTTATATATTGGGGGATGGCTTCTGGCATTGATTTACCAACATGATTGGAAGTTATAATCTTCAATCTTTTTGGTTTGGAGGGGGGAGGTTTCAAGTATTGGGAAGTTAGGCATGTATATAATATAACCACCCATAATTATGGCTTTATCTATCCGGATATGGGATTATTGGATGGAATAAATCAAGGTTAATCATGATTATCCCATGTTTACTTGCTCCTGATCACTATCGTGGGCGGGTGGTGTGTGTGTGTAACATCTGAACAGATGTAAAACTTCTTTGATTCTAACCTTTTCACATTTGCAGGGAATCTTTTTACATTTGCAGGGGGGTGCAGAGCACAGTGGAGACTGCACCCAACGAAGCTATCCACTTGTGCTGGAAGCAGAGTCTGATCAACTCTGTGTACCTGCAGAATTTGGTTTGAACTGTTGAACAAGCTGTCATGTTGCTGCACCGTTGTCGCAATCTGGAATCAATTTTGGTTATCTTCGATTAGTTCAGCTGCATCAGAACCTTCCTCAGATTTTCGCCGAAACCATGTCGCCGACAGTATTATGATTTTTTGACCTATTTTCGCCGAGATTCTGTCGCCGATGAACTTTGGGTCATTTTGGGAAACCATCGCCGAAACACTCTTATTTTGGATTTTCAACATGCTGGTCAAGACTTTGTGGACTCTGGTTAAAACTCCGTTTGACAATATTGGATACCCTACATCGTTTTCGTGAAGTACCTCATGTGGCTCCTTTATAAATCTAACGATCTAGGCTGGTTTGCATGTTTCAGGATTCAGTTCCTGCCGGATCATATAATGATCCATTCTTGTCTAGTGTGATTTCCATGGTGGCTCCGACATGGTGCCATGGAGCCATTTGAGGCAACCCTTTTTAGGGTGAGTGATGACTGCTTTGACTGCCGAATTTACACTTTTCAATTTAGTAATTCGTTTACGTAAATTGCAACAGTTGGCCTTACGGTTTACCAGCCTTGTTGAATGTCCCGCGGCTCCGGATGTCCCAGGGATCCCAGTGCTCTGCTCTTTCAAGTGACGCCATACTGAACATTCAGAAACCTCTTATTCTGCAGCACTTTCACAGCGACATTTTGCAACATTACATGCAAGTGGACCAGGTAGGCACACGACTTTCAGGTGTGGTATTCTTCCTTTTGGTTTTCTGGTGAGGTGAAACATGTTGTGCACCTAATTCGCTGGAACTTGAAAGCCGTTTATGCCAATTGGGGCTTGACTTGACCACGGTCCCGGTGAAGGGAATAATCGCACGACCTTTAGGCATTTAGGGACTGAATCCTGCATGTGATTTTCCTTTCTGTTTTGTTCTACTCGAGCGATGTATCCGTGGACTACTCCTCCGACGTCATGGCCTGCCCCACCGCAGCCTACGACCCCATCCTCGACGTGGCCGCAATCATCGCAGAACGCACATCTATTCGGACATCCCTCGCCATTGCACCCTGCATGGTCTTCATCAGCCCCAACTTCACTGCCATTTACCTCATTGACTTCGGCTCCTCATGCAGTACCAGGCCCACAACTTGTGCCAACTATGCCTACACCTATGGCTCCTGAAACCACTCTGGTGCACACCGCTCCACCGACTTTTCCGACTCCCACGGCACCCGCCGCTCCACCCACGTGGCATTCTCCTCCGGCTCCATCACCTACGTCGACTACACCACCTACATCGACTACGCCACCGACACCTTTGCCGAGTTCTCCATACCCACCTCACCACATTCAACCTCCACAACCGACGGACGCAGCGATGGTCCCTCCAGATGAACCTCCACCACCAGCAGTTAAGGCAGCTCCCAGGCTTCGCTCTGACAAGAAAACGGACCGACCACGTCGATCAGCTCCGAAAGCCTCTCCTCCTGTTACACCACCGGCACCAACGGCGGCACCGACTTCATCCGTTTCACCTGAACTTGCAGCGCTGGGATCCACTGCACAATAACTTGCGGAATCGGTTCGACTTATTCAAGCTCAACAACAATTGATCATGGATTCCCAACGAGCCCAAGAACAACGTCAGCTACTCCTCCAACACGATGGACCTCCACCGAACCCCATTCCACCGACACCATTGCCTACAACAGCTCCACCACCTATTGCCATGCCTCCACCTGCACTGAAAGCCAGACCCACCGAACCTGACGTTCCGGACCCTCGCATCATCCCAGCTCCAGCCGTCGCTCCTCCTCACCACCTACATGCTCCACCATCACCAACGCGCCGACCACGATCCAGGACTCCAAGATCACGTTCCCGTCGACCTTCTGTACAATCCCATCATCATCGCTATTCTCCCCAACGTGCAGCCCGACCTCGTTCTCCTCTTCCTCGTTATCGGTCATCCACGAAACATCCCAAGGACCGCAGAACCCCGTCACCATACAGACGAAGATCACCACCAAGACGCCGCTCTCCCGTGGTTCCTCGACGTCATCGATCTCACCCAAGACCACGTTCCGCGACACCACGTCACCGATCCAGAGGCCGTGAAGTCGTACTTCGACCAGCTGCACACCCATCGATTCAATCCAGCCTACATCCCCACTCCCGACGCTGATGACACCTGGGGCACATGGAACGACAGCCATTACACCGACAACTACCACCACAACACTGCTCGACCCAACTCTCCTGCCGATCCACCACCACCGGAACCACCTGCCAACCCACCAGCCCACACTTCAGCACCACTTGGCGCTGTTTCCTTCCGCGTCCCTGACGGCGACAGTGAAAATTCTGAGGTGGCAGATACAATTTCGATCTCAAAGTTCGACACGAATGGCATCGACCTCAGTGAAATGGTTGAGGCGGCCAATGATCCCCTTAGGGTCCGCTGCTTGACTGAGCTTGGCCCCGACCATGTCGTGCCCCTACGCCAATCATTGACCCCGGCCATCTCGCAGCTCTTCAACCAATTCGTTGACGAGATGTTCCACCAGTTGGCTCAACCATATCGCACCGTCAACAACCAACGTATTTATATCAAAGCAAGCCAAGCCACCGTCAAGAACATTGCCAGGGCCTTTGCACAATCCAACTTACTGGACATCGAGCTTGCGAGGCAAACCCAAGCATTCTACATCGAGCCAGAGAACCTGCTGACCATCACGGTCCCCACTGGATTGAGGAAGAAACCGATCTATCGCGGCGAACACATGGGCACCTACCTGATCTACCACAAAACGAGTTGGGAATCAGTTGCCAAAATTCTCGCAGAAGACTGCATCCGCCCGGCAACTTGGACAAAAAACGAAGCCGGCATGCCAACTCAATACCCATGTTACGGATTCTTCGGTATGTCCTCTGAGATCGCTGACATTGACAACCTACCAGGCTATGCTGTCAAGATTTGCACCTCTCAGCTCTATCGCATAGGGAAAGGACAAAACCCATCTGGCCTACTGGCCATTTGTCGGTCACCCAAATGCATCCGCGCACTAGCTGGAGGAAATGACCAAATTCAACGCTTGTGCAACCTCGCGGGCATCGCCAAGGGCAAAGACAATGCAACGGCTATGAACTCCAGCGCCGCATCCATATGCTATGTTGCATCCACTCACTCGGTTTTCCCGGGCTTGATCACACACCAGACAGCGGAGACAAACCCACCCACGGAACCTCCTGATGATCCTGCACGTCCAGTACGACCTGACCCTCCTGCCGACACACCAGAACCTTCGGAGCCACCTCCAGACGACTCTCGAGACACAACTGGCCACCACGAGACCACTGCGTCTGGTTCTCGAGATCATGCTCGCCGATCTTGGCACGACAATGCTTCTTGGGACAACTCAACCTACAGCCGTCGAGATCGCCGTTCCTCCTATCACGAAGGCCATTCTCGAGACCAGCACCGTGAAGGCCGACCTCGTTCTCGACACTCGACATATCACTCCAGATCTCGCTGGTGAACTCTTTACCTCTGAGGAGTACCGGAACAAGTATCGACTATTCTACGACAGCGATCCAGTGAGCCTAGTGGCCCCGCCCGATCTTTTTGGAGTAACAATGCTTCTCCCGACATTCGGTATTGATGCCACTTCTTCCCTCAAAAGGTTTGTGAACCGCTGCATGCTCAGGATATTTGAACCTTGCGCCAGCTTCGTATTTCACTTTACGTTTCACATACTGGGACCACGTATCATGTTTCACACCGTTTCAATCGCATACCATCCCCGTCTCACCCTGATATTTCACCGCAGCTTTCAGTCGGCAGTTCGAGCTTATTTTGACCTATTATCTCGTGGCCCCGTCTACATCATGGCGTCCCAGGACCTGATCTCCCAGTTCAGCTCTGACGTGAACGGAATTCCTCCTTCCCAGCCGGATCGCTCTCGCACACCTCCCCGGCACCAACATGGATGGCACCAAGCAGTACCTGCGTTCCGTGGCCCGATGCACTATGCGACCCATCGACCTTTTTGGAGCCAGCCCGGGATACCACCTCCGCCACCTACATCTCCATCGTTCCCAACACGCCCACCATGGACTCCACCTACGGCACCTTTCCCACCTACACCGCCTCCGTTTTCCCAGACACCTCCCAACAATGCCAACTTTGCACCTCAACGTCATCCTTTTACACCGAGATCGCCGAGGCCTATGTCATCCCCGGGAGCAAGTTCCACTGTCAACGAAGGGTATACATGCAGACCAATTGAAATTCCGCCAGTGGAGCAATGGAAACCTGATGTCGACTTCCACGACTCCAACAAGATCAATGGTTTGGATTTCCCCTCCAGAATCCGACAGAGCCGGTTTTCAAGCTACAAAGACATTGAAGGTATGGATCCTTTACAAGTCCCACTCTGGAAGTTCTTGTACCAGGGCTTACACAACACCTGGCTCCGTCGTGTTGCATACGGAAGAGAAACCTTCGTCCTTCCTTTTGACAATATAGGCACTACAGTATTTGTGGCTGAATTGGTATCACAACTACGCACCCGCAATGTGGATTTGGACAAACTGGCTACCTTTCGAGCTCGCTCAGCAGGCCAATGTCTCAATCAAAAGGAAGCCACTCAAAATATGGCCAAAGACGTTGCTCAACTTCTCCAATCTTGGCTCCCGGCTCAACCCTCCGCGGACGTGGCGAGCCAACAACGCATTCTTGAACTGGAAGCTGAACTGGCCAAGGCAAAATCGGCCGCCAGTACTTCACAGACTTCGGCACCTCAGGGGTCTACACCAGCCACGACACCGATTGGACGTGCACTTCAAGGACAACCTGCAGCCTCCACGACCTTTGACCCTTCGACTCTACTTATTTCTCCGGGATCCGTGAACTCTTGGCTCGTTGACAATCAACCCGCATCATTGACGGATACCCAATACAAGAAGTGGTTGAAAGACTTGAAGTTGCCACAGCCCAAGCAGGACATCCTGGAGAAGCACTTGGAGAAGGTCAACGAATGGTGGCAAAACCAACCTGATGATGCCTCCAAAACCATCCAACGCGCAAGCGTGGCTATGGGCATCGACCCCTGCAAACATAAAGGGGCCACTACGGATGAAGTCGTCCTCAAGGTCATGACTGTGGCGTTATTGATGCACTCCTGACTAGCCGCGTATTTGAAATCACCGGGCTCAAAAGCAGCCAATATTATGCGGACTTTGGCCGTGGCTCATTCCTGTATTCTTGTCCTTGCACTATTGACCCCCTTCACGTTGTCCCCTTCTGTTGATGTCTTTTTTGCTTTTCGGATGCTTCAAACTGTACTGATGGGCCAATATGTGTTATTACATCCACGAGCCAATCCGAAACTTCAGGCCTTGCTCAAAGGCACTCCGATGCAGAGTATTTTCTTTTGCAGGTCGTGGGACGACTTGTCAGTCGCCCTCCAATGTTTCAAGCACCCTCAGGCGGTGTATATTCGCTTTAGCCACATTGCTAATTTTCAACCTAAGTTTTATGTCGGTTCCACTTCTTCCTTTGTCTTGGACCGTGAACACTCTCGCTATCGGAAATTTCTGCAAGTGCAACAAAACAAATTCGTGTTGGCCGAAGTCGCCTTACGGTTTTGGTGCAGATTTGACAATTTCTGGATGTGGTCTGTTTTTCCAATCTACACCAATAAATCCAACTTTTGGGCTTTGGAACAAGCCTTAATTCAATTGTGGCAACCTCGATTAAATACTCCGTTCATTTACCAGTTTTTCAATTGCCGAAAGGGACTCATAGCGCGTACCAAATTTTCCGACTCCCGACAATTTGGAGCATTCTCTCTGTGGCGGAAACTCCGTTGGCGATCTACACCCCATCATGTTCGACATGCTCTTCACAGTCCTCTTTTCCATCGACGAGTACAACTCTGGGAGATCATTCAGGATTTGGGCAGTAACTCCGTCCGACGCTTTCACATGGAGAAGAAACTTCGATCCAATGAAATTGGTGCCCAAGGATGCTATTTTATTCGACGTCTCGCCAACAACCTAGGCGAACCTCAGAGGTCGTACGCAATCAATGCCATTGACCGAGCCTTGACCTTCTGGAAGGCCAAACGAGTCAGGAAACCGGTTCCTCTTCGTGCACCTTGGTTACTAGGCCCCAACTGGACCCGTGACCTTCGACGGCTGCTCATTTCCCACGTTCACCGAACTCGATGTTACAACACCACATTGCAGACTCCTTCCACCGGGATTGTCTTCACAAAGTTCCCCTCGGTTATGGACAGCTTGTGCAACCACAAAGAAGCCGCTACCAAATGGGCTGATGGCGAAACCCCAAAGTGTGCCTGTGATGCCTTGCGACCTCATGCTCTTCATGATCCCCATCCTGATCACCACTTGGTCCTGGACGGCGACAACCTACATTTCGATGATGGCCCACACACATCCATTGCGACGGGTTCGCTTCAAAACAAAATCTTCCCACCTTCCAAAGAAATCCAGACATCCCTTCGCCTTGCTCTGCGGACGTGGACTACCCGGAACTCACTCCCTTCATTACAAAAGACCCATATTGATGAGCTTTGGCACCGCTCCATTCAATCCCACTACAACACCCTCCACAATCACATCACACACAAAGACATCGGACGCTTCAAATGTCTCTTTCCAGAAGCCGTCTTCCACAACGAGGACAAGCGAGCTACATCCCTACGAATCTACTGCCCCGTACTCTACTTCCAGTGCCTCACCACCACCTTCGCCGACCCGTTGGTTTTTCGAAAATTGGAGCACAGCCCGAATGACATCATCGAGAAGACCATCGCCGAGATCAATCATCAATTTGGCAAAGCATACCCATGGGCACTTGGTGCTGGACGAGACCTACCGAATGCCTACGTTCTCCCCAAACGGAAGAAACAGTTTAAGGCTGGGCGACCCATTGTCAGCTTCTTCACGGCACCTTTCCGACCCATGTTGAACTGCACCGCCAAACTGATCTACAACCTCCTACCCCAAGCGTTTCCCCACAACCTGGCAAGGGGTGATGTATTTGATCTCATCAAGCTCCTCAAGGACACCGACTTTGATTCGCTCCCTACTCCCCGAATACACAACCAAGATCTTGCGGGTTTTTTCACAAGCATCGACACTGACCGCTTCATTGCTAGCTGGCGACTGACCTTGCAGTTCCTCTCGGCTCTCATGAGTACCGACCCCGACGAGATCATCTCCGTGAAGGCAACTCCGGGCAACACCACAGGCGATGTAGTCAAAGGCCGCACGTGCCGTACACTCAATGTGACCAGGAAGATCTTCATTCGGGACATTGAACGCATCATCCTTATGTCTTTGAAGATGACCCAATTTTCCATTGGCACTACTGTTTTTGAACAAATCCGTGGATCCCCTATGGGCTCCCCACTGAGTCCAGCATTGTGCATGATGGTTGTCGCACTCTCTGAAGAAATCTGGTACCGAACCTACCGCACCACCCTCAGCACCATGGATCTTACAGCTCGCCTCCTTCGCTATGTGGACAATAGACTGTGTTTGTCGGACCCCTCCTGGGACTACGAAATTTGCTTCGCCAATTTCCTTCACCCGGAGTTCTACGGTCACCCCATCATTTTGGAAACGGAGCCGGACCAGGAGTTCTTGGGCTTTTGCATCGAGTTCGAACCCTGTGCCCTTCGCTACAGCCCTCCGCGCGACTTCAACCAGGTCATGGCGCCATTCTCCGCATCACCTCTGGCTGTCCAACTTTCGGGTTTTGTTTCACGACTATTTCTGGTCGCCAAATGTGCGCACCCTGCACACGAACGAACGCGAGGTTTTGCCGCATTGCACCGTTTGTACAGAACTGCAGGTTTTACCGAGTCCGATTTAGCTACTGCTGCCAAGCCGATCCGTCAATATTTGCACGTTTCTTCATTGTGGTAAAATTCAGAACCGCCCTGCCGCTTGCGCTTACGTCTCATTGTTCACATCCTGCTGAACGTTTCACCTATTCGGGCCACACGTTAATTTATTTGATATTGGAGTATTGCGTTCTCAGCTGGCTCACCCTCAAACTCGGCTTCATTTACTTCTTGGACCACATTCGACGTTTCCTGATGGCTTCCTCGTCTCCTACTACGTCAATTCCGATTCAAGAACCAGTTTTTCTTCAATTTCTTCACGATGTTCACCATGCTTACCTTCTACTACATCGAGCAATGGCGCTACTTCCACCCACTCTCATTCCCAACATTGAACCTACACCTCTTCCCAGCACCGACGTATGGAATCAACCTGATGGGCTACGACCGCATTACTCGGACCAGACCAACGACTTTATTGACAATGCCCACATCCCGTCGCCGGATATCGTGGAGGACGAGGCACTTATGGATGAACTCTTGGAAACCCATCTCCCTGAACCACACCACCACGTTGCCGCTCCGTCACCTGAAGTCCTACCTGCACCTTCGAAGCTTTCTACCAGAACACCATCACCGCCGACTCGCAAACAGAAAGCCAAATCAGCTCCCAAAGCGCCTGCAAAACGTCGTCGCCGACTTGACCAATCCCGATCCCGCTCCTCGAGCCCACTGTCACTCTGGACTTCTGAAGACAAACAGAAACTACGCACTTTGAAGGCGGACGAGAAGTCTCGATTTTCATGGCGGGTGATCTCGACCAAGATGGGCAAGTCCGAGGAAGATGTTCGCTCTATGTGGAATAAGATTAAAGACAAACTGGGCTGACCAACGACATATGCGAACCAAAGAAAAAGCTGGCCTGCGGCACTGTATTATTGCTTCACCACCCAGCTTTCTTCGTCTCTAAAGTTTTTTCGTTCTTTCGTTATTTGACCTTCACTAACTCGGGCATTGTTGCTCCATTGAAATTTGACATGTCATATCATACAACCCGCCAGCCATTTACTATGTCTCTCCGCATTCACCTGGATCGCTATTGCCAACTGCGAGCTATGTCCCACGAGAGGATCTCACCTACACGACGATCACGCTCTCCAACAAGGGCACCGTCCTCCGCTATGGGGTCTTCATCATTTCAGCACCCACCCAACCGGACTCCACCTACGACACCCCATCGACCGGTTATTTTCCAATTGGACCTGAAGCCGATGCAGCAACTTGCCGTCCGCAACCCATACTACAACATCCTGGCCCCCAAGGTCGCGGGCAACCTCTCCACGGCCGCCTATGATAGCCTGTTCCAGACGTTCAAGGTGATCTACCCGGATTATGCTCGCAGTCATTTCGTTTCAGACCTCAAAACCGTGGTTACCGACACGCTGTTACAACGATGGTCGATACACCTACCAGCGACAGATTTCTACATGATGATTGACACCGATCAAGGAGCTCAGATGCTTGACGACCTCCCTCATTCTCTCCTGGACGTTTTGAACTGGTTCTACCCGACATGGAAAACTCATCAACATCTCGATGCCTTCGCGACCCGTGAGTGTTCACCTTTGCTGCTGACACCCCATCCAGATCCACAAGACACAGGCTTCGCTGTCCATGTTCAAGTGATTCCCCGCGGGCATCCATTCGTCACGGCCACCCGATACACTAAAGCGGCCGAGTGATTAGCCTTTGAGATAGATCCTGGAGACGCTCACGTCTATGAGGAAAAGAAAAAAGCACTCGTCATGATTTCCTCCACCCCGGGTTTAGGTTTCTTTTGTCTCCCCTGCTTCTCATCTTCCCTTATTGTGATGCTCGTTGTTCGATTCATCATTGACCTTTACCTACGGATTTTCGGCTCCAGTTCAATGTTTCTCGATCTCATATTCTTGCTACTATACATGACGACCTCCAACACGGATGATGCTACTCGATTGGTCTCACACCGTTCCTCACCTACATCCGTACATGGTCCTGTCCCACACCTCCCACCTGATGATCCTACTTCGGCATCGTATATTCCCAGGGCAGCGCGAATGATCCCAACCTCTACAACTGTCCATTCCGTATTCATCAAGAAGCTGAGCTACCCTTTGTCTACTCGTCCGGATGAACTTTGGATCGTGGAAAGGACACTTGATGGTATTGAAACGTGGAAGCCAGTGGAAACATTTCTGGAGAACATGCACCTCACCAACGATCGTGCTACCCTACGTACTACGGCTAACCATTGGCGCCGATACTATGATGTACCAATCCAATCATCCTCCTCCTCTACGGCAACTGCTGTTCCTGTTCTCCCACACCCTGAACATGCCGACGTTTACGTCTCCCAACCGTACGAAGCGATACCGGACCAACTCCATATTTTACAGTCATGCTGGGGACGTTCTGCCCAACACCACTCTCAAGGAACCACCACCTCTTTATTTTGGCCACCGTGGCGATCTACACCACCTTCTTCACCACCGGCAACACTGCAACGCACCTTGCATCTCAATCGCCCTACCGTTTCTCCTCAACAAGTACATGGTCCATTGGATGCGAACGATACTGGCCCGATGGATATGTCTGACTCCAGTGTGTAATACACCACATTATTTGTCGGCATCGGAAAAGAACAGTGACTACCCGTCGTTTTGTGACTACTCACTAGGTACACCGTTTCCCTCCATTTTCCAAATTTTGGGCTTTATTCAATGGTCATTATCAGTCTATGTTGCAGCTTGGGCTTTCCGCTTTATATTCGACACTCGACATTCGACGCCATGGCTCATTCTTCTCGGCCCCATCCATATCGCGCTACATCCACGGTTGAGACACCACTGGGTACCCGAAATGTTGGATGGCTTGCTGGACCCCGAGGCCTTCCTGGTCACGTGAACCCGCCTCCAAACCGACCTGTTCTTATCTTGATTGACTACTCTCCCTTACAGGAATTGACTCATCGCAGCGAACCTGACCGTGAACACTACATGGCTTTGGCTAGCTCAAATTTCAAAAATGTTAGTGGCTACGAACTTGAAGCTCTGTTTACCTGGTCACGTCAGATGGAACCAGTTGAAGCCGGCCTCATTCCCACTGGCGAACTACGCTTCTGTATCTCAAAAAGATTGAAGTCCCAATGGGACATCCAACTTGACCCTTCGAATTTGGAGTTTGGCTATTGCGACCTGGAAGGTGATACATTTCAAGTCTCCAATGACATGACGATCTTGCAGCTTTTGGAGGAATACCGACCCGAATGGCGACTCCGGCAGTACAACTACAGCGAATCCTCTTTGCTCATTCCGGGTACCTCACAGCCTTTCGTGCTACGTCTGCGATGCCACAAAGTTAGCCCCGGTGTGATCTTGCCCTGATACGCTCACTGGCCAAAAAAGACCATGCTGAAGGGTTTTTCGTTTTACCTATGACACTTTATCAACACAAAGGATTCTTTGATTTCCACCTTGTTAGGCTTTGAGCTTTGTCCTTTCCGTGGACCTTGAACCACTTGATTGAGGACTGGACTTCACTTTTATCATCATCATCATTATTATTATTATTCTCTGGCTTGGCTTATGTTCGCAATTTCTTGATGCCTCAGCCTTTGTCGCACCATTTCACGCATTTCTGATCGTTTCACCCATGGAGCATAAACGAGACGCTACCGTGGCGGGCTTGGCTTGGCCTTCGAATCCCAACCGTGGACTCGCTCCCACCAACCCAGATCAAGCACCAGACGCCCAGGCTTCTGCACTATGTCATTCTGGCCTTCCTGACCCTACTACCGGGACCACTTCGGCACCTTTGGCAGCTGACAGTACAACTACCGACATTGGAACTGCGGCCCATTCTGATACATATTCAGGCTTCGCACCTCCTGATGTCCCTTTTCCGACGGAGCCAAGTCCTGCATACCACTACTTCCATCGTGCTCCCTTCTCATCCCGCGTGGTCCACCAGATCCAATTCAAGATCATTACCCACTCCAACAATACCAGGGAGTTATTCATCGAAGAGATCCCCATGTCGGGGCTCTCCAAATGTCGTGACCCCGAGCACTACTTTTATGGTCTTTCGGGCAACTGGGAGTGGTCCCTGCGCACAGCGGATTATTGGCGACATCACTTTGAGATTCCTCTAGTTCATGGGCATCATCCTTTTCACAATGTTCCCATTGAGACCACTACACCTACGGAGGCAACCCGCCTCATTCCGAAGATCCAGGACCTGGCCAAACAACTTTCAACCACTTTGACGGCTGCTATGGCATCTGGGGAAATCAACGAAACGTGGAGGATGGTTGAAGGCATGAGCTTCCGTGAAGCGATCCAAATACTTCAACTTGAAGCCAATTTCCCTTCTGAGTGACTGAACGCGGCTGTGTACATTAGCACCGGAAAAGCCTTTTGTATTTGAATAATCTTGCCGACATTTGCAGCGATGGTCTTCCAAAAATCAAACCCCGCTACACGCGGGGTGTGTGTGTGTGTGTGTAACATCTGAACAGATGTAAAACTTCTTTGATTCTAACCTTTTCACATTTGCAGGGAATCTTTTTACATTTGCAGGGGGGTGCAGAGCACAGTGGAGACTGCACCCAACGAAGCTATCCACTTGTGCTGGAAGCAGAGTCTGATCAACTCTGTGTACCTGCAGAATTTGGTTTGAACTGTTGAACAAGCTGTCATGTTGCTGCACCGTTGTCGCAATCTGGAATCAATTTTGGTTATCTTCGATTAGTTCAGCTGCATCAGAACCTTCCTCAGATTTTCGCCGAAACCATGTCGCCGACAGTATTATGATTTTTTGACCTATTTTCGCCGAGATTATGTCGCCGATGAACTTTGGGTCATTTTGGGAAACCATCGCCGAAACACTCTTATTTTGGATTTTCAACATGCTGGTCAAGACTTTGTGGACTCTGGTTAAAACTCCGTTTGACAATATTGGATACCCTACATCGTTTTCGTGAAGTACCTCATGTGGCTCCTTTATAAATCTAACGATCTAGGCTGGTTTGCATGTTTCAGGATTCAGTTCCTGCCGGATCATATAATGATCCATTCTTGTCTAGTGTGTGTGTGTCTGTGTGTTTATTGCTAAAGAAACTATTGTTCTAACACAATGGGGTGCAGGACCGGGCTTGAGAAGAGAATCTCAAAACATTGCATTGGTTTTATTCCTTTTTTTTTGGGGGGTGTTGATATCCCAAGAATCAACTTCTCAGATCCTTCAGGATCCTGGATCTTTTCCTTGCATGAATTCTCATAGATCTGTAAGATTATCAGTACCTTCATGGTTCTTGGATACCAACAGGTTGCAAGGTCTTGACGGCTGAAAGTTCCCGCATCAGGACACAGTGCTGTGTGGTAGCGCCATCAGCGTTCTGTCCAAAGCCAGCCAGCTACTTGGGCTTAAAGGTGGCTATGTCAACCAGACTTGGGGGAGTGCAGTTGAGGTTATTGATGGGTATAACATGGTATAACTATGGCAACAACTCCTTCAAATTGGGATACAACCCCAAAAAAATGTGGTTACATACCCATTTATAACTTCAACTGCAACCCCAGCTACAGACCTGGAATTGGATGATGCTGATGTTGGAAGTTTTGACGCGATCAAGAAAGGCTTGACATGGGTTGACCGCCTGAGATATGGCTAATTGGCGTTACTAGTATGTAAGGGACCTGCCACCAGGGTCTGGGGATGAGGTGCTCTCTTTTTGGCTTGCATTGTCTTTGGTCTTGGTTTCCTCTGCTTCCTCAACCTTTGAGATCCTTTGAGTATTGTTTTGATTCTTCTCTTGCGCTACGTGATGCCGCACATCTATAATTTGCTTGACATCTGGCCTCTCTATTCCTCTTCTCTGTGGTTCCACTCTCGCTTCTTTGCCAATGTGATACGTGCTCTCAATGGAATGGTTTGTGAGATTTGAAGCACGTCGAAGGCTAATCACTAATCCTGTTTGTGAATGTGCAGTGGGACGAATGAAACAAGGAATGGAATGGCATGGAATGGAATGGATGAATGAATGAATGGGCCTTACTCCAGCTCCAGCCCCCAAAGACACAGCTAAGGTGGCAGAATGCACTTGCATTTTTCTTTGATATGGGCAGGCTGCCCCTTTGCTGCATGCAGTTGTCAGACTTGCAACCTGGGTGTGTCAAATCTTTAATGTATATACGTATGGATATATATATATATCTCACATTACTGCAAGTACTCTTAGCCATTTTTAGTTGTCTTTCCCAGGTCCTCACGGGACATCCCTACTCGTCTCAGCTGGCAAAGTCAACTTCCACATTGAATGTCGGCCGGTAATTTCTACATCGATCTTTCCAAACATCTCGATTTCCACTTTATTTCCATCCGTTTCCATCTTTTCCTCCCATATTTTGCAGCACTTCCAGGTCCAGTTGAGGATTTGTCACGGACCCAAGGCAGCTTCGGCCGAACACCTTCACCTGCTCCGCAGCCCTGAGCGCCTGCGACAAGGGCCTGCAGTGGATACTGGCCTTGGAGCTGTTGAAGCGCTGACGCTTGGCACATGGCAAGGGAAACCAAGGGAAACCCATCTTTTAAAATGTCCAACATATCCCCAAAAAATCCCAAAATCGAGGTATTTCAGGTTGGTCCTGGTAGAATTCATCCAGATGCATCCCTTGTTGAAACCATTTTTTGGCCAAGTGCCGCCCTTGAGCTCCAGGTCGCCGAGATCGTTTGGACGGCCGGGTCTACTGCAGCGCGTTGAGCGCCTGCGGCAAGGCTTCGCAGTGGCCAAAGGCCTTGGAACTTTTCCGGCAGAGTCAGCTGGTTGTCACTCGGAGGTCGCGCTTCGGTGGCCTGTGGAGTTTGTTGACCTAACTGGTTATAGTTTTTCTATGTTTTTCTTGGTGTTTCCCATGCATATCCATAAATAGGACCAGTGCGAAGGGTCGCAACAACGAAGATCATTTTCCAGATGGTTTGGGATTTGGGACCTTGCGTGATGCACCATGGGAAACTGCAGTTTCCCATTCAAGCATATCTGTTCCGGCAAGACATCTGGGTTCATTCTCAAAACATCTCGAGACTATAGTATAGTGTCAACGGCGGATTAACACATCCTCCTCTTTGATTAATGAATTGCATAGGCAGTACCACCTCCCCAGTAGATCCAAATATAGCGATAATTGATAATGATTGATGATAATCTGCTACTCAAATGGTGCCCCTCAACAAAATGGTCACCCTGGGCTGCAGCGTGACCCAAGGATCCTTCAAATCTCTTCACCTTCAATGCCACCTTGAGTGCGTGCGAGAAGGGCCATCAGTGGCCATGGACCATCCAGCTTCTGGAGGACCGGCACTGCATGGTGCTGCCATAAAATGGTGGAGGTTCACTGTTCTCATCGTGAGATCTTGACTTATGCGTTTTGGATCCTTCTGGACCTTCTGGACATTCCGTTTCACACCTTTCAGGAATCCAACAGTCCTCAACAGGTTTGCGCAGTGGCCTTGAAACAAATCCTTCAGCATCAGGAGGCGAAGCATCATCAGCTTCAACCAGATCTCATCAGCTTCAACAGCAGCATCCAATCAGCTTCGGTCCATTGGCCCACTGCCTTGCGGTTGTTCAGCGGCTAGGCTGCATCCGTTGGCATTGAATTTCGGTTGTGAAGAGTCCCCTGGAAATTTCGCCGGCGCAATAGGGACCTTATAGGGGAAACAGTGGTCCACCATGGCCCACCCAGATCCATTAATAGTCAATCAGTTGTACCATCAGATTCATTATCACAGAATCCAGGCTAGCAACCGCTTAGGGCCCACAACTGCAGGCGACTTGCAGTTGGCTGCCCACCAGCCAGACACCGTGAGTTTCAATGCAGTTCTCAATGCCACGGATGCACCAGAGAAGGTCATGGAGGCAGTGGGCATGATGGGCTGATTGTCAGCAGGATGTCCCTTCTCAGTGGTTTGCACCAAAAACTTGGAACTTTAAAGGTCCCAAGTCTAGGGAGAATGTCGGAATTTCCGTACACTTGCTGACTGCTCTCATCCAGTGCGGAAGTCGTTTGACCAATCGATCCACTGAGTCTTCAGGAAATCTTCCAGGAGGCCCTGGAGAGCAAGGCATATCCCTGGTTTCTGGGCAGGGAGATGGGTTATACCCAGGCTGCGCTCGACATGTCATGTTACCGATTTTTCCGTAGAACGTTGTGAAACCAATGGAATCACCTGTTTGGCAAACGCTGTCTGGGCACGATCTGATGGTTGTTTTGGAGCTATTTCAACGGCAGTCCGTCAAATTGGCAGTCCATTGAAGTCACTGGTATTGGCGGAGTCAATGCGAGCCCTCTTGAATCGTCTTCAGTTCATGTCTACACAACTCAGACAACTCATGAAAGTGGAGATAATATGAGATAATGTCAAGAGGCACCCCCATGATTTTTGGTAGTCTTGTCTTGCTACTTAGCTACTTGTAAATATTAGTTGAAGCTGCTTGCGCCAACCCCTGGGCAGCCTTGAGGCTTTTAGCCAGAGGTTCTGACCTGCTGGATTTGCACGACCTGTCTCCTGGTGCCGCGCGTTGTGCCATTTCCTGGTGGTTGGATCAGAAAGGCTATTGGAGTGGACGGCACTCACTGGGATTTTTGGCATGAGAGGGGAAAAGAGAGTTGGGAGGTGCAGAAGGGGGAAGAGCT
Source organism: Cladocopium goreaui (assembly GCA_947184155.2). Taxonomy (NCBI): domain Eukaryota; class Dinophyceae; order Suessiales; family Symbiodiniaceae; genus Cladocopium; species Cladocopium goreaui. The sequence continues at coordinate 658,496 of CAMXCT020005334.1, read as the reverse complement.
ACACAATCCTAGGCCTTAGGGTAGGTTTATTGGACCATTTTGCTCCTTGGGTTATCTCGGATGGTTCGGGGTACAGTTTGGGATGATATGATCTACCATCCTTATGAGCAGAGAACAGTTAAAGCCCCGTGGTTCGTTGGATCCCTGGTGTTGTTGCTCATGCAATTGCAAGGTCATCCCAGTATGTCACCAACAAAAACACCATCAAGTACTGAAATCCCATGGGTTTGGTTCATTGAGTTCCAATTTTTACTGGCTCTTACTCAGTTAGTACCACTTGGTTGCGTTGGGTTTACCACATTTGTTTCTTGTCAAAATTTCAATCCCAATTTTTTGTTTGGATTTATTTGGCTTGAATCCATGATTCTGTTTTTGGTATTTTTTTGGTTAGTTTATATAATATTGTAGGATTATTAGTGTAGGTAAAATCCCTACCGTTTTATATTTCAACAAGAAAATGACCTGATTGAATAATGTTATATACATCCATTCAAATCCAATCTTTAAAGTATGCTTAAATTAACCTGAAATCCCAAATTCATTTGTCGAATTCCATCTCTCCCGCTCTTTTATGTTCCCAGACTTGGATGATGGGAAAATTACAGGACACATTTAAAGGGCAACAGCCAGTGAGGTTCCGCTAGATCTTCCCTTAAACGCTCCATCAAGATATCAATTGATTATAATTGATTTAACTAAATTTAATTACAAACTTCTATCTTTTTTTTGGGGGGGGATAGCTATACACAATAATGTGGTAAACCTAATGGTAAACCATCCATAAAATAAGCATAAATGGCTGGTTTTTGAGCCATCCCCTTAAATGGCTAGGTTTACCACAATAGTACACCACTTATAATTTTTCATACATCACTATTTTTAAGGGATTTACCGAAGATCACTATTGAATTTCCGCAGGATTTCGCCAGATCCCCAGGTTTGGAGCTGATCTTCGGCCTGGGCCTACTGCGCAAGTCCTGGGCCCAAGGTCCGCCGCTGCGCACCGCAGTGCTACAGCGGCTGCAGCAGCTGTCGGTGCCCTGGGCGGTGGTCGAAAGCAACGCGGGGCGCGTGCGAGTGACGCCTGGCGGAAGGTCGTGGGAAGGTCGTGGGAAACCATGGTAAACCATTCATCGTGGGTCATATTATGGGTACTCTAGTGGATTATCAAGTTGAAGGATCTTTTGATACATTATTATAATTTATTATATGATGATGATAAAGATCATATGATCATGATTTTGAATATGCTGGGAAGATGCTTGACGGATGCGATGGAACACACAACGATAGTTCAAACTCGTTTTGGATTGTGGTTGGCGACACGTTCTCCTCTTACGCCCTGCCAAGGCTCCCACGCGCGAAAGGCAAACAACGACCACCGCCTCCGCCACGAGTTGACGATGTTGGATCCACTTGACCCGTGGAGAATCGTTTTCGTTTTAGTGAGGGGAGCTATGTGCTGAAGATTGCCGAAGTGCCAGATGGACTTTTGCATTTGCCAGCTGGATGGAGGTTTATTGGTCCTTCAGCTGGAAAATGAAGATATTTTTGTGGCCCCAACAAGCCCCCGCATGTCTCCTTCATGATCGGGCCCTATTTCATCCCTTTATCGACCCCAATGAGCATATATTCATTTACGATCGATATATTATGATATATTCATATACATCTCATTTTACAATATTGTACATCCGGTTATGTCACCCGTTGGGCTTAAGCGGAAACGTCATATTCTTGTGTGGCTTACTGTGCCGGCGCCACGTCTTCGATCCCAGGCATGTGTTCACCCAACGGAGCGTGACAAGGTCAAGCGGCTGACAAAAGGTCACGTGGCTGGGTGATTCCAAGGTGAAAACAGTCTGTTTAAAAAACCGCCCCCATTTTCCATCCTGATGAAATTGGACTGGATTAGATCGGATGCGCCAACAGACGACACGCCGAATGGCGCCTTTCCTCGCGAATTTTCGCCCGTTTCCCGGACTCGCCCGACTTGTTTTGACACGTTTCAAAAATGGCCTGAACTGCACATGCAAGAGGGAACTCAATTGCTGAGTTTTCAAGGAAGATGTCTTGAGACCTACTTTGCCAAAAAAATGCAATTGGCAGTCAGATGCAGTTAGTCTATTTTTCAGCCCTATTCCAGAAAATGCACGAAAAGCTCCTATTCAATATGTCCTTATATATTCCAATTCAGCCTCAAGTTCTTGCCTGAGGTCGCAGGTTACAAACATGTGAGTGCACACGGAGCAGTTACTATTGCCAGTATGTTCATTCATGCAGTCCTGAGTTGGGATCATGCCGACTTTACCGAAGTTGGGCCAGCCCAATTCCCGTCACAAAGGCATAAGAAAATGAAACGAAACGATTTGAGGCCAAAACCAGAACCAGAGATTTTGGATGATTCTGGAAATTCTGGATCATGTTTTCACTCTTCTTAAAACTATACACATGCACACACACACATACACACAGGCACGCACGCACAAACACACGCAGACACATACATACATGCATGCATGCATGCATGCATCCATGCATCCATGCATACATGCATCCATGCATCCATGCATACATGCATCCATGCATACATGCATACATGCATACATGCATACATGCATACATGCATACATCCATCCATCCATCCATACATACATCATACATCCATGCATGCATGCATGCATGCATGCATGCATACATACATACATACATACACACAGACATACATACATACATACATACATACATACATACATACACACACACATACACACATATGGCCTAAATACATCTGCAGTGACATGGGATCAACACCAACCAATACCTTGGGGCCCTGAGCTGAGGAAGCTCCTGAGAACGAATTTTGGGCCTGTGTGGCTCAATGCCGCAAGCATTGTCTTGTGGCGAGTTTGGTGGCTCCAAAGTTTGAGTCATCAGATAGATTTCACCACAGACGAGGTGTATTTGGCATCGCCCCTAGTGATGCTGATGCCATATCAAGAAAGAAGTTGCGGCAGCCATGCTCAGGCAATCTCAGGCAACACATTTGCTACATGGGTGATGGTGAGTGTATCCCCAGTATGCGTGCATCCGAAGTTGGATCACAGCTCTCCAGACCAAGACCGCACATGACCGCACCAAGGCGCGATTTCCTTGCGGTGATTCCTGGCGTTGGGAACATGCTCATGCGTGGCCCATTTTCGGACATCAACCGAGGGTGGCAGCTTGGACCTACAGCCTGGATGTTGTGGGATTCACTACCAACATAAGTAAGGCAAGGAGTAGAGCATGATGAGCATGTGGAAACCATCCGCTGTAATCTTTGGAATCTTTGGACACTGCTTTGTGACCTCTTGCCAGCTATGCAACATCAAACTCATGTCATCCAGATCAATCATTCCCCTGACCCCCGGCCGACACTCAAGAACATAATATGAGAAGCATGAGCCCTTTTTTTTGAATGAACATATGTCATATAACTATAGCATACTACGGCCCTTTTGACTCACTTGTCACCACCTTCCTGGGATCTGGCATTCGCATGAAATCCAAACATGGCAATTTCGCAGAGTGGAGACTCAACTTCCATCCCTTCATTTCTTGGCGTTTCATGTTGTCGTCGTCGTGGTGTTGGTGTTGGTGTTGGTGTTGTTCCCTGGTATTATTGTTATGGTGCTGGTGGTGCTGGAGGAATATCAAAGCATTCAATCTGAAGCTTTGTTTCTAAGTGAACAATTTTGAATAAAACCAACAACCATGCGGTTGAATCCCAGCTTCAGTGTGGCAAGGTACGTGGTGGTTGGAGCGACCATTTTGACGAACCTCCTGCTGAACATGGCAACTCTGCTCAGAGACGGTAGTCGCAGCTTTGTTGTCACTATTGGTGGGATATATGTATATATATATATTATAATATTATTACTGTATATATATTATAATATATATATATTCATATAAATTATATTATATATATAATATTAAATAAAACACATATATATATAAATAATATAATACATACATACATACATACATACATACATACATACATACATACATACATACATACATACATACATACATACATACATACATACATACATACATACATACATACATACATACATACATACATACATACATACATACATACATACATACATACATACATACATACATACATACATACATACATACATACATACATACTACATACATACATACATACATACATACATACATACATACATACATACATACATACATACATACATACATACATACATACATACATACATACATACATACATACATACATACATACATACATACATACATACATACATGTGTGTGTGTGTGTGCGTTTATATATATATACATATATATATACACACCGAGCAGAAAAACGAATGGTATTAATTTGTTAGTCCCCAATCAGTCGATTGTCGGCTGGTCTATTCTCAGGGTAGCACAGCTGAGGAGTAGACCCTGACATCAAAGATAAGGATGGAGGTAAAGTTGGCCAAAACAAACAACAGTGGGTCTTTCTTTGCTAGCGGGGATGTGGAATGATTGTCATATTTACTACTCATGTACTGCATGACAGATTCTTTCCTGCTGAGTGACTCAGTAACCTTAGTAATTATACGGTACTAGTAGTATATAGAATTCCCGTTTTCAGCGGTTCTTCCCTGCGACCCATGTTGATTTCCGGGCTTTGGCACCAATAATTGGAAACCATCCTCAAACATGTCGGGTTAAACGGAAAGGATGCCATATCATTGCCATACATCATGTGATGCCTTTCACAGGCTTTTGGAACAATTCTCTATACATCTCTATACGTTTCACAGGGTTCTCCTGTAGACCTCTTCTCTTCTATTCTGTTTCTTCTGTTGGATGATGAAAGATCAGTTTTGCCTAGATTGTACCAACATTTGGCCCCGATTTTCACCGGCTACTGAGTTCATGGTCCCGGGCTTGAACGTGGTGTCCCTTGGCGGGCAGTTGTCCAAATCCCCCTGCTACAACCCTCAAAATCCTCGCTGTCAGCAGATTTGATTCAAATTTGCAACTTTTTTGGCCTGGACTTCTCGTCATATCTTTGCAGGACATCTTCCTATCTTTGTTGAGGGTTTCGTCATGTTTTTCACATGTTACACATTGCCACCACAGCTCAGTGAGCCTTCAGGGGGGTGATTCTTTCGAAATTCATGCGATGCTGTTGCAGAGGCACACCGGGAAATCGTTGGAAGTGGTGGATGAATTGAATTTGGTCAGACAAAACTGCTGAGTTCAGACCATATGTTTTATATACTCATTTTACTCAGTTCTTTCACATGTTGACATATTATATTTTGACTATTGGTGCCACGTACCAACTAGACCCAGATACATAGTACACCTTGATAATAATTGTAGCGTCATCACATGTATATATATATACTTGGTTATATACATGTGGCATGTTGAATCGAATTGGTGGCTGGTGATCCTCCACCAAAAGACACGTCCATCAAAGGCTTGGTCTTGCATCATACGCTCCCAGAGCCAACATGTACTATCATACAGAATGACCACTCGTACACTTTCACTTCTGCTATTTGTCGTCTAGTTGTGGCTCTGTTTGGCTGGGCCACACGCGCCCCTTCAGCCTCGCTGAACTTGAGAGATGGCGCTGGAGAGAGAGAGAGAGAGAGAGAGAGAGAGAGAGAGAGAGAGAGAGAGAGGGAGAGAGGGAGAGAGGGATGGAGGGAGGGAGGGAGGGAGAATATGACCATTCGTGAATAATCATCTCCCCCTAAATTGAGTTGAATACCCGTCTAGATTTATGATGCAAAATGCTTCATTTTACTGGAAACCAGCAAACAATGTAAATAAACAAAACAAAAAAGATAAAAAAGCAACCCAAAAAAACCAACCCATGTGTTTTTTTTGTGTGTTTGTTTTTCATAATGTTATATAATTGTTTCCCATTTTCCAATGAGGGTCTCTCGACGTCATAACCCTAGATCCCCCTAGAAACCCTGGTTCAATATGAATCAGTCCCATTATTCCGGGTAATACTAGGGGTGTGGGATTGCTTGTAGAAGATGTAGCGAATGATGGCATTGTGGGCGGCGGGCCCCAAAAGTGCGTTTCTCCCAGATCCATGAGTGGTTTGCCAGATCCAGTCTTACTAACTTGGATTTTTTCTAGCTGGCTCAAAATTATAGACTCGATCCTTGAATTAGACAATGTGGGTAAAACAATAATAAGCCATCCTACGCCATCCTCCAAATCACCATAAATAGGTGGTCTGTTTACCATTCCCAAATGGGTGGTTTATTGCATTGTTTTACCCACATTAATTAGTTTTTTGCGTTTCTTGAGCTTTAACAATTGGTTAGCCGTTCGTGGGTCCATTATGGTCATCATTTTGATAGCTGTGCCTGGTAATCATCCCTCCTTTTTTGGGGTTACTATGCCGATCATAGGGAATCCCTTTCATGATAGACCATTCATTTTGACGAAACTTGACCATCACAGCACAGCAACATATATTGTTGCTGGCTAAAGTTATATATTATATATATATTCCCCTTATAAATATATATATATGTATGTATGTGTGTGTTTGTCCATGATACATCCCCAAATCCCACAATACATTAAATTATATTTCCGTTAATGTGGGTATAACAATGCCATAAACCACCCATGACTGGGAATGGTAACCATACCACCTATAATGATGGTGATTTATTGGGGGATGGTTTATGACATTGTTTTACCCACATTATCTAATTCAAGGATCGAGTCGATAATCCCACAATACATCAAATGTTCATTGATTCATTTCCCATTTTATAAGATGTTTTTAACTACGTATATATCAATGATATATCACATGTACATATTGGTATCTATCTTTATTGTACATATAGGTTATCACTGGAAATTTCAATAATAAGGTTAGAAAAAATCCAGGTTAGTAAGACTGGATCTGGCAAACCACTCATTTCCCATTTTATAAGTATATATCAATTACCATTTGGTTATTTAACATAGCCATGGAAAACCCTTATAAATGGAGGTTTTAATGGGCAAAACATCTATAAATGGGCCATTTTCCATGGCTATGTTAAATAACCAGAGGGTACATTCCATCACTGCTGTAGCGATGATCATCCCATGCACCTTGGCTGCTGGCCTGGAGGCCGCGTGAAACATCATTCCGAGCTGGTCCAGTCCCTTGGGCCTAAAGAGGGAGAGGGAGTCATAAATCAATATCCAATTGACTGGTAATAAACTAAAAATAATAGGAATAATCATAATAACGATAGTTATTATTATTATATTATATATTATATAATGTGCGTGCGTGTATTTTATATTTGTAGGTATATGTAGGTATGCATTTGTTGGGTGTACATTTATGCTCATTAACGAATGTGCGTGTCACACGTGTTTATACCCATGATTTGGGTAGCTGAACTTCCTACCAATTTATCCAATCATTTTTTGGAGGTTCATCAAGGATGGAGGGTGACCCACGGCCATGTGCATAGAAACATACCTTAGACGTGGGGATGAGGGGAAGGACTATAAAAATGGCAACACATGGTAGAACATGGTAGAACCAGAATGCGTGCCTAGCAGAATCAAACAATTGGAATTGTGTATCGCGTACCTGGGCCAACCACCCACTGATTCCTGAAGTCACCCGGCGGGACCAGGTACTACACCAATCCGGAGTTTGATTTGAAAACAAAGCATCCTGGCAGCATCACCGTCCTGGAAGGAGGCTGCAGTGTCAATAAATTGCCCCTTACAGGATCAGCATTTTTGTTTTTTGCTGAAAAAAAAAGTTTTTTTAATGAATAGTTTCCAATGGGTCAATCCACCATTTGGATCCATTTGGGGAATCTATTGGGAATGTTCTTTACCTTTCATGGGCCCCTGGATCACCAAACCCAAGTATTTCCAAAACAGCCCAGGTATGCACAGCTGCTGACCACGGTTTGTGCCACTTGCCTTGGGGGCAGGATGGACATCCTTTGGCTTCCCGTGGGTCATTTTCACAAGAGTGGACGGCTTCTATGAGAAAAATCTAGAAAAAACATAGAACAACAATATTACACAGTCTAGGTATGTTGTTAGGCGATTACCTATTGGATTCTACCGGATAACTCATATGAGATGGGATGCTTGTATGAAGCCAGCTGAACGTTCTTCTTGGGCATTCTATTTCGGCAAATTAGATTTGGACATATTGTGGCCCTAAATCCCCCCTTGGATATGTCGATGTTGTTGCATCTCTTTGAAGCAAAAGTCAACAGTTGAAGGAATCCAAACAGATCATGGTACGATGAAGATTGAGATTTCGGATCCACCACTAAAGTCACTACATTCCTGCCAAGACGGGCTTTTCAACAACCATAGCTGGTTTCTTCACCAGGCAAAGGTCCCATGATCATTTGTGGATCGTCAGCATAGCTACAGTAGTGGGATATGGTT